>ML788010.1:57649-104934 GCA_009831015.1 Picea engelmannii
CATAATCCAAGATCACTAAGAAATACACAATCACAAGAGACACAACATTTATCCTGGGAAACCCTCTAGGGGAAGAAAACCCAGCAAAACTTCCTTAATATAGATAGACAATACAATGCCAAGAGATCTCTATGCTAAAACATAAAGTCCTCTCCAAGATATGCGCCACTCTCTCTCTCCTTTGCTGGTAACAGATCATAACTTTTCTCTCAAACTGAGCAAGTGAGTTATGTCCAAATGAGGCCCTAGCCTCCTTTATTTATACAAATTCTGGCATGTGTGAAGTGTCTCTTCACTAGCAGGGCCAACTTCTCAAACTGGGTGGCTAAATACACCTTTATTATATTTCTGGGTCTCTTTATTAACTGCTGGGGCTGACTTCTTATTCTGCCTATAACAATTGTCTTTTGACCAATCCACAAAAGGGGATTTGGTCCTATTACATTAACCAACATGATCAATCCATAATGGGGATTGATCCTATGAATAATATATCAATAATAATAATAATACTCTTTGCAGTTACAATATTTCAACACATAAGACCTGCGCCAAGGAATGAAGGATCTGTGATAGAGTTTGTCGGGATCCAACAAGGAGCTGATGAGTCAATCTGACTCAGGTGTTGAATGATCACGACTGAGAGGTCACGCAACCTCGAAAGAGAGGAGAAGGGGGTGGGTTCTGCACCAGTTTATTAAACATGAACACCCTAGTGCGCATGTTTACCAACACACTATGTACTTTAATATCTCGATGTGTTATCTATACTTTGACGCACCTCCCCAATGGTGTGTTTATGTTTACCAAAAAATTGTCAATAAATGTAACAAGGTATGTGGTGCACCCTATAAATTTACTGGTCGCACCGTACGTGGTGTGAGTCGAGAGCCTCTAACACACCACGTAGATTTTTTTATTTTTTTTTACTTAAAATTTCACTCAATTTTAAATTTTAATCGAATGAAAACTTAAGTTATGAAGAAATAAGGACATTACCTAGACATTTTGTTGTCGGGGAAGCATGATTGTGATGTAATAAAAAAAACTAAATTTTCCCACCATTTGGAAAAATTAAAAATTCACACACTGAGCAATAGAGAAAAGGAACACAACCAGGGAAAGCATTGATGGAAGGATGCTTCAAATAGGAAAATATTGGATTGGTTCGTTTGAGCTCTACAACACTAAAAATGGTAAAAAAAAAATTACCGTCCATAATTTTTTTTAATAAAACCCTATTTTGGTGTGATCAATGCACAACCACATTGGGCCATAAATGTTTAATAAGAAAAATGATTATATTTAAAAAAAGAAAAGAAAATCACTAGCACAGTGTCTATATTTTTGGGTGTGCACTAGTGCATATAATACTCCATAGCGCACTGCCGTTAATTTTTTGAAAAACTACAATAGTGCGAAAATTTGTGTTTAAGCATGACACGGTGTGGTATAATAATAGACGACCCATTGCGCTTGGGTTTATAGAGCACACCACCTAAATTTGGAAATTAACCTTAAAACGATGCTCCATATTGGAGCATTGTTGTGCATCGGTGCGCATGATAAAATGGAGTGCATCGATATATATGTCTAAAACAATCCTACATTGCTAGGTAAATGCTTTTTATTTAACCATATGATGATGTGATCTACTAATATTGCACTGACACTTCCAGTTTTATGTTTCCCACAATAGATTTTTAAAAGAACTCTATTATGGTGCATCATTATTTCTTGGTGTGTCCTTATTTCCATAACACACCAGATAATATTGTTCTTTTTTTCAAATAACCCTGCTACAATGTGCTAGATTTGAGGGCACTAATGTGCCTATTGTAGAGAAAACATTGGTGCATTATGTACTTATAAAACCATCCATGTAAAAACATCCACTAAAACTTCCGCCCTCTCACCTATGCTAGTATCATCTGCTATAAATGGATTTTTGGGATATTTTTATAGGGGCATCCTCAAAAACCTCTAATAGAGGGTCTTTTCCTTGTAGTGGAAAACCCCCCATTATTGCGTAGACAACAAAGGGGATCTCAATGCAAGAATCACAAGCAAAGGAGAAGCTCACAACCACAGAAGAAAATTTTGTGAAGTTCGTTGCAACGTGGAAGGGAGTGCAACAGAAGACATGATCAGCTCGAGATGAGCCACGTGTGAGTATTTGGGGCCTATTGGGATAGGATTTGGGGACCATTTCTAGGAACTTCACAATGCAGGTAAAAGAAGGAAAGGTAGTTGGTGCACTTTCAGGGATCATTACGCTCAAAGGAAGGAAGATTGTTTGAAGTTGTTAATCAGTTTTGGTCCATTTATATGGGCTAAGACCTATTGTAATTGTATAAATATGTAAAGGGTTTATGGATAGAGGAGTGAGTGAGAAATTATGAGAATAGAAAAGAGTGGAAGTATGTAATGAATGTGAGATGTGTAAGAGTGGAGAGTGAAAGGGAGAGATAGAGAGATAGGAGAACAAAAACAGTATGATTTATGAGCGTGATGTGCATATTTTGTAATTGATGATTATGGATAATATAGTAGGAAGTTGGTCATTGTGGATGTATCCCATATTTTGTGAACCATGTTAAATATGGTTCCTATTTGCAATAATGTGTTTTTTGTTATGTTTATTGCGCACACATAATATGCGTATGTTATTATTAATATTTTACACGTTTTTATGTTTTTGCACACATGATATAAGGTATAATCAAATAATGCTAAGTACAATGGTTATGAAGACTGCCTCACATCCCTTCATCACTATGGAAACCTAGTTTCTGTATTTCTCATAGATAACTTGGGTGAGACTTCACCTACTTGCGGGTGATGTTGAAAGGTCCAGTATCTGAGGTTTTTGTTGGTGAATTCATATTGAACCCTGTGTCTGCTAACAATGTGACAAAATTGGTGTTGCAATCCCATAAGGAATACCAATACCTGTTGAGCCAAACTATTATGAGAAGGAAATTTCATACTTATGAATATGGTTCATGTATGGAACAAATATGAAAATGGAATTGTGAAACATAAAATTTGTGGGTCAGATATTTGAAATAATTTTGATTGAATTAATGAAATCATCTCATGCATTACTGTATGCATGTGATATAGGTGATATAAAAAAATATTGTTGAAGGACAAATTATGGTTGTAAATCTCGAAAAGCATGGAAATGGATACTATTGGGATATGAGAACCCATTGATATGCCATGATCACTATAAAGAATGTCATGTTGTGGTGACATGGACTAGAGGGACACCTCTGAAAGAGAAATTCAGAGGGACTTGTTGGATGTAATACTTGAATATGTCTTTGAAAATATTCTTATGCGAGAAATCCTTGGTAGACAATATGGATGCTTGAGGAACTATATAGAAGAGAAGGGAATGCCTGAGTCTAAGACTAGAAAGTGAGTGACCACAAGGAAGACGATACTTCGATAAATATTGTAATATGTTGATTATGATCATGAGAACTATGTGTATGTCAAGGAAAATAACGAGTCGAGTAAATGTGACATCCATATGGATGTAGATCCATGAAGTGCACAGATAAGTAATGTGTCGATTTATAAAATTTCCTCTCTAATTATGAACATAAATGAAATGTTTATGCACACAATTGTGAATTAATATGTTGTCGTATGAAATTGTTGTAGGAATGAGATAGATTCCAAGATTCTGGGAAAGAACTACAACAGGAAAAAGGGAAACCTTGTTTAAATAACTAAGATATGGGAGCATGGTTGGAGTTGTTGAAATGCAAAGAACACCATGGACAATGTTCCTTTAAGGGGGAAGAGATTGCAATACACTATTTCCCTAGTATTTAAATATATTTGTGATTATTGTCAAAACTAGGAATGGACTGGTTATCTGTAAACTGAGAAAGATAATGAACCTTTGATGATGATGTGATGTAAATAGATTTCCATTTTAATATACATACGTGTATGGAAAATGTCGACCAAAGGTGATGCTTATATAGATTATGATACCATGAGAAGGAATGGTGAGGGGAACCAATATTGGTTGAGATGACCTCTTCTAGGTAGTACTCTACTAGATTTAAATATGCTCAAACCCAAAACTATCCTTTGTTCTAGAAAACTTACTTACCAGTTCAACTAGTAGTTGGGAAGTCTACCTCAAGAGTCAGTGAGGGGATGTGAAGAATATCCATATACAAAATTATGATCTAGGACACGAATGGGAGATGTGACCCATGAGATATAGGTGTGGAAGGTAATAAAGAGGAGGACAACAAGAGTGGTGGAGATGGTCGAGTCTAGAGACCCACTCTCAGAAAGAGGAACAAGATTTCTCTCGTTCAATTTAGAAAAGAGAAGAAGTGGAAAAGGAGAGTAACCTTGGTCCCTTAATGTTTGTTGAGTAAAATAATATTTTCCTCTCATGGAATCATACTCTGGCTATGGGGTGGCCATATGTGGAAATACCAAGATAAATTGTGCCTATGGTTGGACGAAAAATGACACAACCTTCAGCAGTTGCCAACACTTTCTAACCTCAGATAAGTAGTTGTAGATTTTTTGTAGGGAATAAAAAGAATGAATGATTTCATATAAATATGAAAGAATGAATGAGTTGAATTCGTGTCCTAGTGATACGAATGTGTGTGAATATAATTCAGGCAGCGATAGTGAAGACTGAACAGTTAAAATCTTCACAGGATATCTGAAGGTGAATGTGTTGATTTTTCTATGTTGTGAATGTTATTTTTTACTTAATTGGGTTTGTATACAATAATTGGGAAGTTTTTGGTCCACAGGTTAGATATTGGGCATTAAGACCTTCTTGGGAAGGGAGAAATAACTTGGGGCAGGCTGTTGTGTTGAATAACTAAGAAATGATAATGAACTAGAGTTAGTATTATTTAAATTCGAAATGATATTAATAGTCTCTAATTAATATAAGTTTCTTTAATAAAATATTATTATATATGAAAAATATTATTAAATAGAATTCTTCATTGAAACAATGTTTTTTCTCATGGGAAAAAAAATATTTTATATTAATAGGAATATACATGTTACAATCACTCAAAACACCCTTTATAGGCTTACTTCACAATGCAAACATCCACACATAATTATTTGTAAATAAAATTTAGCTAACCTAAACACATATTAATTAAACATTAATTGATTGAAACAACCCTTAATTAACCCAAACAAACAATGATAAAATTGTAATTTTATAAGAAATATCCCTAAGTTACCCAAGATACCCTAACTAATTTCTTTCTAACATTAACAAATCTTAATTTATCTAGATTCTTCACATTTGTTTGTAAGCAATTCTATTCTATTGCAATATTAACAAAATATATAGAGATTATAACATGGGTAGATAAACTACTACCAATATATTATGTCCATAGAATTTAAGAAGATATTGAGTATGTTTCCATGCTGAAAGGGAAACTAGGACAACCTCTAAGACTAAGTAATTATAAATCATAAAATCTCCAACATGAAATTAAAAGACATCCTTCAAAAACGACTAAGACTAGACATGACTAGATAGTGATTATATCGATCACGAGGGCAAATGAAATGGGAAAATAAAACACTAGATGAAAACATCATGATAGAGTAACCTAAGCATGAGACTGAGAATTCACATTACTATCTCTTGTCACATAGTGAATCCAAATGGGTGTATCCTTTGAGGAACCCTCCTGAGCTAAGTGAATGGTTTCACAATGCTTCTTAACCAACCATGAAAAAAGGGTAACCAAAAAAAAAGTTTGCTTCTCTAGAGAGTCCAACCATTGCATAAATTCTTTGTAGTCTGGTTTCTTTGCTAGTATTTCTTGGCAGGGATGATTTTAAGGATGGAAATTTATTTTTAAATGTAGAAACTTTGGCGAATCTTGCTAATCCTTCATATGTCAACTATAATTTTTTTGGCTATATTTTTGTAAAAGTATTCAAATTTCTAAGGATTGTATATAGTTTGTATAAAATTTTGGTGATTTTAAGGTAAAATAATTTTATTCTATATAATTTGGGTGAATCATTTTTAGAATAACAAATCCTTTTTTGGTAAAAACCTTGAAAAATTATCCCATGTGATTTTTTTGGTACCTAGATCCAAGATGTACAAGTCCACCTGTTGATAAACCACTTCGTCATCCATATAAGATATGATTATCCAAACATCCTCTTCAATTGATCGAATGAAGTCCTAGGCTCAGGGAGGAGTGGGGGTCTTATAAACTTGAGCTTACGCTTCAACACTAGAAGTTACTTTGGATTTTCTGATGGTATATTTTCCCTTATGAGAGGGACGTGGAGCCATAGGGATCGACAAGAGAATCAGAATCCAATTTCTAGATCTATCCAAAACAAGTCATCTTCCAAAAACATGAACGGAAATAATCTACATGGTTACTCACCTATATATCGACTTTTATAGATATCCTTCAGAGAAAAGCGAAAGATGTATGCCCATGATGACTACGATTCGAGTGGGATCCATTTTTGCAGTCAGAAACTTTATTTTTGCTAGTATCACTAGGATCATTCAGACTTGTTGTAGTCACCTTGTTCTTCGTCATTGGTGGGGGATCATTCTTGCCATAAACTCTCACCATCGAACCTATATGGGATAAGTGATTTTCCAACCTACACATGGCCAACTGTATGTTCGCAAGGCCTAGTGCTTGTGAAAATTCATTGTCATACTCTACATACACTCGATTCCGATATTTGTATTGTTCACATTAAATAAGATTTTTTTTTTTTGAAAAATGTATGCCTATACAATATGGAGAAATCCCCACAAATTTATTTTTACTGCACAACAAAATTTATAGGGTGTATATGAGTTTCAAGTGATTGAATTTAAAAAATAAATGTAAAATATAAAATTTCCAATGCCACATTTCAATCGAAAGTATGGCACACCTTCATGGATTATTTCTTATTAATATATTTCTACATTTTGTTTTCAGTATAGAATATCAAAGATCTATTAGTAATTAATATGGATTCTTGTTTTCATTACAAATTGTTGTACATAATCTATTACAGGGACGATCAAGACCTAATAAAACTTTTGGGAGAAATTTTAAGAATGGTTAAGTATCAAAATGTGGAGTCAATAAGTTGAATGGAGCAATGAGTAGGAAAAGAGAATTCTAGTGTGATGTGGAGCCACAACTATGGAGATGGATGTTGAGACTTGTTTTTGCAACATTTATTGCATAGTAAAAAATCCATTTTTCCACAGTTCATCCATGATATATAACCCTGATACATAAGGCAAGTCACATGGGACCATATTACTGTATCGAAAGTTAAGAAAAAGATTAGTATTATTTTGTAACTAGAAATTGGTTAATTGTTAAGATTCAGAGCATCCTTTAGATTTGAGTTTGTAGCTCCAAGCACATTGTCTAGATCGAGAAGGGACCCTTAATCCAGGTAACATCCTCACCTTTTATTTCTTAGTTTAGATTGTTATTTCATTCTTGTTCGTGTGCATTTCATTTCAATTTTTCCTTATTATAAAACGATAATTTAATTATGTGAATTGAATTTGGAGATTTGTATTGGATAATAACACTTGCACTCACCTACAACCTGCTTTCTCCTTTGCACAATTTACCCTTTACATAATAATGACTCTTCCTTATCTTTCCAATCAAATTTTATTCATGATCTTTGCCTTCAATTTTTTCCATCTTTCATTTCATTTCACCTCATAATGCTCCATTTTACTTCCTCCTAAGTCTTATAACTATCCATTCCCTCAGTATAATTCTTCATATTATCTAGGTTACAAGTATCTCTATCATGTGTTAATTTTTTTATACATGTGGGTTTTTTTTATTTCAATATATATATATATATATATATATACTTGTTTCTATGTGAGTTTTGTTATGTGTAGGTTCCATGTATTGTCAAACCTATGATGTTTGTCAACGTGTTGAGAAGCCATCCAAAAGAAACAATATTCCTTTAATACTACAAGTTACATTGTAGGATTTTGATAAATGGGTAGTTTATTTTATTGGACTAATCAACCCACCAACAAAATTGTCAGGGTCAAGATATATAATCACTACGACAGAATAGATGACCTAATGGGATGAAGCAGAAACTATGAGAGATTATAGCTCGAAGACTAATGTGCAGTTTCTATTTGAGAATGTTGTTACGAGGATTGTGTTTCCAAGAATCCTTAAGAGTGATTCGGGGAACTATTTCTTGAATAAAAAAATTGTGTCTTTGAGAAAATAATTTCATATCTATCTTCAGAACATCACACCTTATCATCCCCGGGTGAATGGAATAGTGGAAGCATTTAAGAACATCCTAGAGCATGACTGAAAAATATATGTAATGTAAATTGATATGACTAACACTTGAGGATTCCTATAGTACTATGGGCATACCATACCACTTGTAATAAGTTGAAAATACAAACACCATTCCGATTAGTATATGGTGAGGAAGCATTTATTCCCATGGAGTTAATTGTGTCGATTATGCGCATTGTCATGCTAATAAAGCTCACAGATTTCAGTGAAGTAGAAAAAACACTGTCAGAGTTAGTGGAATTAGAGGAAGAACGCTTCATGACAGGATTTTGTCAACAACTTCATAAATCACATGAAAAGGTGTGGCATGGCAGACATATTAAACCGAAGAAGTTCTGCATGGGACACCTAGTTTTGATATATGATAACAAATTTTTGTAGCACCCTGGAAATTTAAAAAAAGAATTGGTTGCATCTTTATTTCATAATATCTTTAATAAAGGGAGGTGTTGTTCAACTGGAAAAATTGAATTGGGAAATCATGGAAGTATTGGTCAATGGTAGTTGGCTGAAAAAGTATAGGGATAGTCATGCTTCCACACACTTGCTCAACCGCAGTACATGCACCATAGTATCTATATTATAGAAAAACAAAAGAAAAATAAAATAAAAAGAATTAAAGGAGTGTGAGGCAAGACACAATAAATATTTGAAGAAACATGAGGCTTGAATTTTTGAAACAGGCATTGTTCAAAGAGTCAAATTAGCATAAAAAAAGATCAACAAGAAAATGTCACAGAAAGGAAGGAGAATTGAACTATGCATAGAAAGGATAATTGAAATGACAAGATAAAGACCCGCATAGAGAACAAGAAAATAATTAAATATAAAAAATAATGTCGATATGGTGGAAACACATCGTCATAAATGAAAAGTGATGACCAAATTTTGAGAGCCTCGCAAATCTAGACCATATTTTCTGAATATTTTTATTGTTCCAAAGTATTCTTCTAATCCATAGTCCTCCCTGGTATGTCTCTCTCCCAAATCTATCTACTGTAAATCTTAGAAAAATAATAAAAAAATTGAATACCTTCTTAATATTAAAAAAACTTTATGAAAAGGGTTTAGAGTGAATCACCATACCCTTCAAATTCTCATATTCTGAATAATATTGTGGTTCCAAAGTATTATTCTCCTCCATAGTGCTCCTCTGTATGTATTTCTTGCAAATCTCTCCCCTGCACAATTTTGGAAATTAATGAAATAATGAATTTATTTTTAGTATTTAAATGACTTTATGACATTCAAGTCCTACTCCTTTTTTAATTATGTAAAAAAATTGCGTTTTGTTTTAACTTTTTTGGAATGACGCTATGTTGATGTAAGATGCATAGGTGTGGGAATATTACATTAGGCACCAGTGCATCCATATTATTTGACACACCAGAGACATATACATTTTTTTTATTAACAAAATCTAGAAACACGGTGTGGTTGATTTTTCAATGCACCGGTTCTTATTGTTAATGTGCACACTTGTGCATTTGTGGTTTATAAGCATAACAGGATGATTTTAAAGTTATTTGAACATAAATAGTATATTCATATGAAATTATCTTTTAGGATGAATTCACATGACCTGCAATACTTCAATATACATTTTACATTTTATGTCGCCTTATTCATAAAAAATGGTTTCAAAAATATATTCAAACTCAAATTGTGGTATGGTCCTTGAAATTTATTTTAGATATGTACATGAAAATTTATTGCTAATTTTTATGAAATGCAGGGAGAAAATCTTACTACATGATCAAATGCCCAATTCTTCAAATTCCAGCCCATTCCATATTGTTCAAAGTCCATCGTGGAGTTCTCCCTTTCCATCTCTAGTAATTTTAACTTATTTTATTCATTTTTTGATTATCTCATTGAATTTTTTTCATCCATGTCAATCTGAATAAAAATATACCCAAATTTGCAGGATCGTGATTTAGAATCAAGTTCAGATGTAGAAAATATTCCAGCATTGGTTCAGAAACATAGGTATATCTTATGAGTAGAAACATATCGTAAGAAGTTGGTAGATGAAAATGGGCAGTCTCTTTACCCTACCATTTGTGTCATTCCATCTTCCAACCGTATTCCTTGGTCGGTGATGGTAATAATTTTTTGGTATAATGTAATTTGAAAAAACAAATTATTGCATTGTGCATACTAATATCATCGATGCACTAATGTTCAATATTTTTGAAATTAGGATTCTTCTGATGATGAGAAACCTACCTAGAATCTTACATTGTGATGCAGGAGCATCACTCCAAATCCTAGCTATGCACCAGCTAGCTCATCATCAGCATGCATTCATTGGGATGGAGAGAGGCGCAACCCTCTTGTTTCAAATTTTGAATTTGGAATTAATGTAATTAATGTATGTAAGGCTGGTAGAGCCAAAGCCATGCATATGCGTAGGATTTAGTTAAAGAGATCACCTTTAATCGTTGTAAGACTGATATCTAGATCCGATCTGGAATAGACAACCATTTAATTGTGCATTCAATGTAATTGAATAGGGTAGGTATTTTGGAGGGAATAGCTCAAAGATCCCCCTCATGTAAAATATCATTAGCATATTATTTTTGAGTTATTCAAGAAGCGAGGAGAGGAGAGCCAAGACTCTGTTACAGTCCAAGATCGAACACATTGTAAAGAGGCATTCTGAGATTAATACAAACATAGTAGTCTTTCCTACATGTTTTTTTTCATGTGCTTATGTGTTCATGAATGAATGTCTTCATCTGTTTATAATATGTTGTAGATGTATGATTAAGTGTACATTTGCAGGGATAGGTAGAATTTTCTATCTGTGGGTTCTTTGATTTCAGGTTCTGGGTTCTTTGAGGCTTCATGCAAAAGTGCATGACAGAACGCTGCAAGTTCTGAAAGCCAGTGCATAGAGTGCACTTCCAAATTCTACGGAATTTAGACAAGGATGTGCTAGGAGGGTGTACCAGAGGAATTCTTAGAATTAGGAAGCCTCAAGGTTGTTGAATACCTTGGAGGTGAAGACTGTGCAGAGGTGAGCACAGGACATACCAGAATCACTGCGAGATTATGTAGAGGCTCTGCCAGGAGGTCATCAAGAGTATGCATTGGATGCATAGAGGGAGGACTCTATCTCGATTTCATTGAAGAGAACAAAATTGTTGAGTATTCTGTAGAGATCTGCCAGGAGAGCATCGAGCGAGTGCAAGTGTGCACAGAAGACAAACATAATTTCTGAGAATTTTGTGGAAGCTCTACCAAGAGGGCATTGAGCAAGTGTGGATAGTTCATAGGAGAGCTCTATTGTGAGTTCAGAGAAGAAGACAAAGTTGTTGAGGGATTCTGCAGGAGCTCTTTCAAGAGGGCATGGAGCAGGTGCCAGTTTGCATAGGAAGAACTCTTAGAGTTCTGAGATAGAAGAATAAATGTCACAAAAATACCTTCTCAGGGTTAATGAACACTCAGCAGGCTCAGCAAGGAGTGCTCGAGCATAAGTTGCGAAGAGGGAACTTATATCCCTTCAAGGAAAGAAAGGGTCAGAACACTTAGAGGTTCAAGCCACATGAGGGCTCATAATAGATAGCACTGTCATGTGCAAAGACTCTGCAAGGGATGCAGAGGTTGAGAAGACCCTTTGGAGGGCTCAGAGTAGTAGAATCTTAGTTGAGGACGAAGATCTATGCAAGGAGTGCACCAAGCCAACACTCAGTTGAAGTGTTGATCGACATCCATCTCGAGGCTTGTCAAGCTCAGGGAGATAGTTTTGGAGGACTTTGTTTCAATTCTAGAATCTCAGGAGGTCGAACATTGGAGCGGGAGCGTGAGTGAGGACTTATCATAAGTCCTAAAGCTCAGAAGAGATAGAACCTTTGTGTGCAAGACCCTATAAGGAGTGCAGAGGTTGAGAAACCATTTAAGGTTTCATAGAGGATCAAGCTCAGGAGGAGAATTTATTTTGCAACACAAGAAGTGCAAGCTCAAGGGAGAGCACAGTTGTCATCGGATCGAGCAGAGAATGAAGATTTGGACCGTTGAATTTTCACATCTAGGTAGCAGTAGGAGGAGCGATGCAGGAAGAGACTTGGACCATCAGATCTATCCCAAATAGACGATAGCCATCAGATCTGGGAGGATATTATCGAGGTTTAACCCTCGTATCAATAGAGGATAGGACCTACAAATTCCCAAAACACCGAACAGATCGGGATCATCCATCATTGGAGAGGACGTGTGGTGGACATCCAAGAACCATTGGGGTTTCAAATACCAGAATCTTGGAGGACCAAGAATCATGGAGTCACTACATCGTGAACTCCCGATTCATGAACTCTTGAAGAAGCAGGATTCATTGGATTGAGGAGCGCAATCATTAGATCACAAAGGAGGTAAGGCTTTGGGCAATCGGGTTTCGAATGTTTGGGAGTCTAGAGGGAGAGTTGCATGGTCAATGGAACTCTTGCGATCCCGAAGAGAGAAACACTGAAAAGTGGGTCCCAGGAAAGTAGGTCAGAAGACACGTGGCAACGGTCGAGGTTTCAGAGAAATCCCCGAAAAGGAGGATTTCAGCATTCCAGGCACTGAGGGTGCAAAGGGAAAGAAATTTGGATTCTTGACCCACGAGATCCCAAAGAACATGATCCGTCAGATGCAGGAGGATCACAACCATTTATATCCCTTTGGAAAGGAAGACCAACATTTCAGGGCTCGGTACTTCAGTATTTCAGATACCGGGAAGTCAAAGGAGCAAGGGATTCCAACAAGAATCGCAAAGTCCTGAAGCATGAAACCCTGAAGCATTGAAGAAATATCATCGGGCCATGGAATAGGGTTACAGGTTTCAGCATATCGGGTTTTGGAGGATCAACGAGGCAGAGACTCTTGACAGTAGGACTCATGGAGTCCCAAAATCCAAAATTCCCTTTTCAGGAAAAGGTCACGATCGTGTCGGAGGCCGTGTGCTGGTGAAAACTTGCACCTTGTGCATGGTCACACAGGTGGAGGTTTTAGCGAAGGACCTGTGGATCGGGTTCGTTGGGTTCTTGTGAGAGCCAGAAAGAACCATTTTGGTTCTGCGGATTTGATAGAAAGAACGATCCTATGCGGAATCTGGCCCGAGGGTCGAAGGTATGCATCAAGTGGCATCAAAGCCTAATTTTGTCTGTAGATTTTGGGCAGAGGGAGCTAGGGGAAAAAATCACTCTGATACACATCAAGTGGTATTAGAGCGGGATTTTTCGATATATTGTAGGCAGAGGCAAAAGAGGAAGACATAGTGTTGAAACTCTGTAAATATTGTTGCAAGGTGCGTAACAATCAATAGACAGTCAGGAAGACCATAAGGGGATGCTAGAAACACTCAAAGTTGCAGAGTGGCAGCAACAGATTTTCCAGGAGGGAAGATAAAAGGAAAAAGATGGATATTGAAGGCCATGCATGTGGTGGAAAGAAGAACCACCAACAACAAAGAAAAGATGCGATAGATAAAAATATCGTCAAGATCAGAGTGAGGATGGAAGAGCTTGCATTGCAAATGCAACAGGACACAAAATTGCAATGGGTTTATGAATGGCCTCTGAGGAGGAAATAAAAATGGTGGATTCATAAGTTTGTGTCTAGGAGATAGTGAATATTATTGAAGGAATGGTTGAGGCATGTTGAAAAAATCAACAAACCAGAGGAAGAATTGGTTCACATCTATGAGCCACGGGCTGGGAGAAATGTCAATGATAATGATGAGGAGAGGAGATCATTGTCGTATCTCATGAACTGCCAAGAGGGCAGAGAGGAAACTTACAATTTCCAGGTGGGCAATGAAATGAAATCAGTGGTGGATGATCTCATTGACTATCAGGAGGATAATGAGGGAATTTCACATTGCCAGGAGGGAGATAATATGAGATCAATTGAAGATCTCAAAGATTGACAGGTGGGCAATGAAGAAAGTTCAGATTTCCAAGAGGGAAATGAGATGGGATCTGAGGATCTCATAGACTGCCAAGAGGGTAGTAGAGAAATACCAATTTTCCAAGACGGAAAGGGAGAGCAGATGAACTGAGAGGTGAGTTCATATTAGCAGATGGAGATGATAGAGGAAGATCAAGAGAGCATTCTGATGATTGGAGGAATTGAGGTATTCCTGCCATATAGCCTAGTTGAGGCCAGAGCATGTGTTGCAGAGGGAGCAACAATAGAAAGACAACCAGCTGTGACTGTCATGACGAAAGAAGGGGAGCAGACACTGATGTCTATCTCTACAAAAGAAGGAAAAGAGCATTCGGAAGAATGGCTCAAAATTATCAGTCAAGAAGCTGAAAAGAAAATGACTGGAGCACTAAAGCTTGCAGCAGAAGAAGAAGAGGAGGAAGCAGACAGCATGGACTTTGCTGATCTGTGTGAAGAGTTAGAAGCCCTGGACAGAAGGGTGATGGTGCAGGGCATGCACATCCAACAAGTCAAGTTGGAGACAGGTGAAGGAAAATTCCAGTCTGGAGAGCAACTGGAAGAAGCTGGAATTAAACCAGCACAAAGAGAGATGGTAGAAGCTGGTCTATTAGAACAAGGGAAAGTCGAACAATAGTTGAGTGAGGAGACTGTAGAGTTGGAATCTACAGTAGAGTGGCAAGTTAAGGCCACAGGAGATAGAGAAGATGGAATGGAAGATCTGGTTGATCAACCCATTCGTAGAGAAGAAGTGCAGCCGAGGAGACTGAAAAAGGAGAGCCAGCCATGGGAGCAGCTCGATGAGGTGATCGAGGAGATCAGAAGGCTGATGTTGGGATCAACAAAATAAGTCAGAAATGAGAAGTTGAGCAGAGGAGAGCCTGCAAGAGAAACAGTAGCAGCAACAACAACAACGCAGTAAGGGAGCAGATGAAGAGCTCCAAAGAACTGTTTTGGATCCATAAGGATTTCAACACTGAGGCTGGGAAGCTCATGAGTAGGAGCCCATGAATTTTTCACAGCAGAGGAATATGATGCAGGAGAACCACTCCAAATCCCAGCTACGCACTATCCAACCAACTCATCATCAACGCACATTCATTGGGATGGAGAGAGGTGCATCCCTCTCATTTCAAATTTTGAATTTTGAATTAATGTAATTAATGTATGTAAGGCTGGTAGATCCAAAGCCATGTGTATGCTCAGGCCTTAGTTAAAGAGATTGCCTTTAATGGTTGTAAGGATGAAATCTAGATCCGATCTGAACTAGACAACCATTTAATTGTACATTCAATGTAATTGAATAGGGTAGGTAGCTTGGAGGGAAGAGCTCAAAGAGCCCCCTCATGTAAAAGATCATTAGCATCTTATTTTTGAGTTAGCCGAGAAGAGAGGAGAGGAGAACCGAGACTCTGTTACAGTCCGAGCTCAAACACATTATAAAGAGTAATTCTGAGATTAATACAAACAAAGCAGTCTTTCTTGCATGTTGTTGTTCATGTGCTTATGTGTTCATGAATGAATGTCTTCATGTGTTTATAATATGTTGTAGATATATGATTAAGTGTACATTTGCAGGGAGAGGTAGAATTTTCTATCTATGGGTTCTTTGATTTCAAGGTCTAGGTTCTTTGAGGCTTCATGCAAGACTACATGACACAATGTTGGGGGTTCTGAAAGCCAGTGCATAGAGTGCACTTCCGAATTCTGCAGAATTTGGACAAGGATGAGCCAGGAAGGCACACTAGAGGAATTATTAGACTCAAGAAGCCTCAAGGTTTTTAAATACCTTAGAGGTGAAGACTATACAGAGGTGAGCACAGGACAAACTAGAATCAATGTGGGATTCTGTAGAGGCTCTTCCAGGAGGGCATCGAGCGTATGCATTTGATGCATAGAGGGAGGACTCTATCTTGAGTTCGTTGAAGAGAAAAAATCTACTAAGCATTCTGTAGAGCTCTGCCAGGAGGGAATCGAGCGAGTGCAGGTGTGCATAGAAGATAGACAGAATTTCTGAGAATTCTATGGAAGCTCTGCTAGGAGGGCATTGAGCAAATGCAGATAATGCACAGAAGAGCTCTATTGTGAGTTTAGATAAGAAGATAAAGTCGTTGAGGGATTCTGCAGGAGCTCTGCCTGGAGGGCATCGAGAAGGTGCTAGTTTGCACAGGAAGAACTCTTAGAGTTCTAAGATAGAAGAAGAAGTGTCGCAGAAAGACCTTCTCAAGGTTACTGAACACCCTGCAGGCTCAACAAGGAGTGCTCAAGCATAAGTTGCCAAGAGGGAACTTATATCCCATTAGGGAAAGAAAGGGACATAACACTTAGAGGTTCGAGCCACAGGAGAGTTCAGAAAAGATAGAATTGTCATGTTCAAAGACTTTGCAAGGGCTATAGAGGTTGAGAAGACCCTTTGGAGGGCTCAAAGAAGTAGAAGATCAATTGAGGACGAAGACCTGTGCAAGGAGAGCACCAAGCCAACACTCAGTTGAAGTGTTGATTGATAGATATCTGGAGGCTTGTCAAGCTCAAGGAGAGAGTGTAGGAGGACTTTTTTTCAAGTCCATAAGCTCAGGAGGTCGAGCACAAGAGCAGGAGCATGAGTAAGGAATTATCCTATGTCCCGGAGATCAGAAGAGATAACACCTTTGTCTGCATGACCCTGCAAGGAGTGTAGAGGTTGAGAAACCCTTTGAGGTTTTAGAGAGGACCAAGCTCAGGAGGATAAGTTATTTTGTGACATAAGAAGCATAGGCTCAAGGGAGAGTATAGCTATCGTCAGATCGAGTAGAGAATGAATATTTGGACCTTTGAAGTTTCACATCCAGTCAGTAGCAGGAGGAGCGTAGGAGGAAGAGATCTGGACCGTCAGAACTAGCCCAAATAGCCGATAGGCATCAGATCTGGGAGGAGCTTCTCAAGGTTTAACCTTCATATGCTTAGAGGATAGGACCTACAAAGTCCCAAAACACTGAAGAGATTGGGACCGTCCATCATTGGAGAGGATGTGTGGCAGACATCTGAGAACCATCGAGGTTTCGTATACCAGAAGGTTGGAGGACCAAGAATCATGGAGTCGCTACATCATGAACTCCCAGTTCACGAAGTCCCGAATAAGAAGGAGTCGTTGGATCAAGGAGCTCAGTCATTAGATCATGGAGGAGGTAAGGCTTCGAGCAATCGGGTTTCAGAGGTTTGGGAGTCTAGAGGGAGATTTTCATGGTCAACGTAACTCCCAAGATCCAAAAGAGAGAAATGTTAAAAGGTGGGTCCCACGCAAGTAGGCCAAACAACACGTGGTACCAGTCGAGGTTTTGGGGAAATCCTCAAAAAGGAGGATTTTGGAATTTCGAGCACCGGGGGTGGAAAGGGAAAGAAATCAGGATTATTGACCCACAAGATCCCAAAAGAACATGAGTTGTCATATGCAAGAGGATCATAGCCGTCGATCTCCCTTTGGAAAGGAAGACCGGCATTTCAGGGCTCGGTACTTCGGTATTTTAGATACAGGGAATTCGAAGGATCAAGGGATTGCAACGGGAATCACAAAGTCCCAAAGCGTGAAACCCCGAAGCGTTGAAGGAATAGCGTCGGGCCATGGAACAGGGTTACGGGTTTCAGTATATTGGGTTTCAGAGGATCAAGGAGGAAGAGACTCTCGACAGCAGGACTCATAGAGTCCCAAAATCTGAAATTCCCTTTTCAAGAAAAGGTTGTGGTCGTGTCGGAGGCCATGTGTAGGTGAAAAATTGCACCTTGTGCATGTTTTCATAGGTGGAGGTTTCAGGGAAGGACCTGTGGATTGGGTTCGTTGGGTTCCAGTGACATCCATAAAGAACCATTTCAGTTCTGCAGATCCGATAGAAAGAAAGATCCTGTGCGGACTCTATTCTAAGGGTCAAGGGTCTGCATCAAGTGGTATCAGAGCCTAATTCTATATGTAGATTTCGGGAAGAGGGACCTAGGGGAAAAAGAGCACTATGATACACATCAAGTGGTATCAGAGTGGGATTTTTCTGTATATTGCAAGAAGAAGGAAAAAGAGGAAGACAGAGTGTTGAAACTCTGTAAAGATTGTTGTAAGGTGCATAGCAATCAATAGACAGTTAGGAAGACTATAAGGGGATGCTAGAAAGACTTAAAGTTGTAGAGTGACAGCAACATATTTTCCAAGAGGGCAGATAGAAGGCAAAAGATGGCTATTGAAGGCCATGCATGCAATGTAAAGAAGAACCACTAGTAGCAGAGAAAAGATGTGATGGATAAAGAGCTCACCGAGATCAGAGTCAGAATGGAAGAGTTTGCATTGAAAAAGGAGGAGGATGCAAAATCGTGATGGGTGTATGAATGGCCTCTAAGGAGGAAATAAAAATGGTCGATTCATAAATTGGTGGCTGGGAGACAACGAATACTGTTGAAGGAATGGTTGAGGCATGTTGAAAACCTCAATGAACCACTGGAGGAAGTGGTTCACATCTATGAGTGAGAGGCTAGGAGAAATCTTAGTGATAATGATGAGGAGAGGAGATCACTGTTGCATCTCATGAACTGCCAAGAGGGCAGAGAGGAAACTTCCAATTGCCAGGTGGGAAATGAAATGAAATCACTGGTGGATGATCTCATTGATTGTTAGGAGGACAATGAGGGAATTTCACATTGCCAGGAGGGAGATAATATGAGATCAACTGAAGATCTCAAAGACTGCCAGGTGGGCAGTGAATAAGGTTCAGATTGCCAAGAGGGAAATGAGATGGGATCCGAGGATCTCATAG
This sequence comes from Picea engelmannii, assembly GCA_009831015.1. NCBI lineage: Eukaryota > Viridiplantae > Streptophyta > Pinopsida > Pinales > Pinaceae > Picea > Picea engelmannii. Next base: position 76,719 of record ML788010.1, read on the forward strand.
ACTGCCAAGAGGGTAGCAGAGAAATCCCAATTTTCCAAGAGGGAAAGGGAGAGAAGATGAACTCATAGGTGAGTTCATATCAGCAGATGGCGCTGCCAAAGGAAGATTAGGAGAGCATTCTGATGATTGCAGGAATTGAGGTATTCTTGCCATATAGCCCAGTTGAGGCTAGAGAATGTGTTGYAGAGGGAGAAATAGAAGAAATATAGTGAGCTATGACTATCATGAGGAAATAAGTGGATAAGACAYTGATGTCTATCGCAACAGAAGAAGGAAAAGAGCTTTCAGAAGAATGGCTCAAAATTTTCAGCCAAGAAGATGAAAAGGAAATGACTGGAGCACTGAAGCTTGCAGCAGAAGAAGAAAAGGAGGAAGTAGAMAACATGGACTTTGCTGATATATGTGAARAGTTAGAAGCCCTGGAGAGAAGGGTGATGGTGCAGGGAATGCACATCCAACAAGTAAAGTTGGACACAGGTGAAGGAAAATTCCAGTCTGGGGAGAAATTGGAAGAAGATGGAATTCAACCAGCATAAAGAGAGATGGCAGAAGCTAGTTTTTCATAACAGGGGAAAGTTGAACAAAAATTCAGTGAGGAGACTACAGAGTTTTAATCTAGATCAGAGTGGCAAGCTAAGGCCATAGGAGATAGAGAAGATGGCATGGGAGATATGTTTAATCAACCCATTTGCAGAGAAGAAGTGCAGTCGAGGAGACTGTAAAAGGAGAGCTAGCCATGGGAGAAGATGGACAAGGTGATCGAGGAGATCAAAAGGATGATTTTGGGATCAACAACGAGAAGTTGAGTAGAGGAGAACCTGCAAGAGCAATAGGGTAGTAGCAGTTGTAGTAGCAATAGCGTAGCAGGGGAGAAGATGAATAGCTCCAAAGAAATGCTTGGGATCCAGGAGGATTTCAATAGTGAGGCTGGGAAGCTCATGAGCAGGAGCTCATGAATTTTTCACAGCAGAGGAGTATGATGTAGGAGCCTCGCTCCAAAGCCCAGATATGTGCCAACCAACCAACTCATCATATGCTCGCATTCATTGGGATGGAGATAGGCACAACCCTCTCGTTTCAAATTTTGAATTTGGAATTAATGTAATTAATGTATGTAAGGCTTGTAGAGACAAAGCCATGCGTATCCGCAAGCCTTAGTTAAAGGGATCACCTTTAATGGTTGTAAGGATGATATCTAGATATGATCTAGACTAGACAACCATTTAATTGTACATTCAATGTAATTGAATAGGGTAGGTAGCTTGGAGGGAAGAGCTCAAAGAGCCCCCTCATGCAAAAGATCATTAGAATCTTATTTTTGAGTTAGTCGAGAAGAGAGGAGGGGAGAGCTAAGACTTTATTAGAGTCCAAGCTCGAACACATTCTAAAGAGGCATTCTGAGATTAATACAAACATAGTAGTCTTTCATGCATGTTGTTGTTCACGTGCTTATGTGTTTATGAATGAATGTCTTCATGTGTTTATAATATGTTGTAGATGTATGATTAAGTGTACATTTGCAGGGAGAGGTATAATTTTCTATCTATGGGTTCTTTGATTTCAGGGTCTGGGTTCTTTGAGGCTTCATGCAAGAGTGCATGATAGAACGCTGCGGGATCTGAAAGCCAGTGCATAGAGTGCACTTCCGAATTCTGCATAATTTGGACAAGGAAATTCCAGGAGGGCACACCAAAGGAAGTCTTAGACTCAGGAAGCCTCAAGGTTGATGAATACCTTGGAGGTGAAGACTATGTAGAGGTGAGCACAGGACAGACCAGAATCACTGCGGGATTCTGTAGAGGCTCTACTAGGAGGGCATCAATCATATACATTGGATTCATAGAGGGAGGACTCTATCTTGAGTTTGTTGAAGAGAACAAAACTGTTGAGTGTTATGTAGAGCTCTTCTAGGAGGGCATCGAGTGAGTGAAAGTGTGCATAGAAGACAGACAGAATTTCTGAGAATTATGTGGAAGCTCTTCTAGAAGGGCATTGAGAAAGTGCATATAGTACACAGGAGAGCTCTATTGTGAGTTCAGAGAAGAAGATAAATTCGTTGAGGGATTCTACAGGAGCTCTACTAGGAGGGCATCGAGCAGGTGCCAGTTTGCACAGGAAAAACTCTTAGAGTTCTGAGATAGAAGAAGAAGTGTCACAGAAAGACCTTCTCAGGGTTACTGAACACCTTGCAGGCCCAACAAGGAGTGCTCGAGCATAAGTTTCCAAGAGGGAACTTATATCCCTTCACAGAAAGAAAGTTATAGAACACTTAGAGGTTCGATCCATAGGAGATATCAGAACAGATAGAATTGTCATGTGCAAAGACTCTGCAAGGGATGCAGAGGTCGAGAAGACCCTTTGGAGGGCTCAGAGTAGTAGAAGCTCAATTGAGGATGAATACCTATGCAAGGAGTGCACCAGGCGAACACTCAGTTGAAGTGTTGATCGAAAGCCATCTGGAGGCTTGTCAAGCTCAAGGAGAGAGTGCAAGAGGACTTTGTTTCATGTCTAGAATCTCAAGAGGTTGAGTGCAGGAGTGGGAGCATGAGTGAGGACTTATCCTAAGTACTAAAGCTTAGAAGAGATAGCACCTTTATGTGCAGGACCCTGGAAGGAGTGCAGAGGCTGAGAAACCCTTTGAGGTTTAAGAGAGGATAAAGATCAGGAGGAGAAGTGATTTTGTGACACAAGAAGCATAGGCTCAAGGGAGATCACAATTGTTGTCAGATCGAGGAGCACAGCAGGAAGAGATCTGGACCATCAGATCTAGCCTAGATAGTCAATATCCATTGGATATGGGCGGAGCTGCTCTAGGTTTAACCCTCGTATGCGCAGAGGATAGGACCTCCAAAGTCCAAAAACACCAAAGAGATCGAGACCATCCATCATTAGAGAGGACATCGGGAGGAAATCTAAGAACCATCAGGGTTTCGGATAATGGAAGATTGGAGGATGAAGAATCATGGAGTCGCTACATCATGAACTCTCGGTTCATGAAGTCCCAAGGAAGCAAGAGTCGTTGGATTGACGAGCACAGCCGTTAGATCACAGAGGAGGTAAGGCTTCAAGAAATTAGGTTTTGGAGGTTCAGGAGTCTAGAGGGAGAGTTGCATGGTCAACGCAACTCCCGAGATCCCGAAGAGAGAAACACCAAAAGGTGGGTCCCATGCAAGAAGGCCAGCGGACACGTGGAAACAATCAAGGTTTTAGGGAAATCGATGAAAAGGAGGATTTCGACATTCTGGGCATGGAGGGTGAAAAGGAAAATAACTCGGAATTCTTGACCCACGAGCTCCTGACAGAACATGATTCATCAAATGCAGGAGGATCACAGTCATTAATCTCCCTTAGGAAAGGAATATTGACATTTCAACACTCGGTGCTTTGGTATTTTGGATACTGGGAAGTCGAAGGAGCAAGGGATTGCAATGGGAATCACGAAGTCCGGAAGCGCGAAACCCTAAAGCATTGAAGGAATAGTGTCGGGCCACGGAACAGGGTTACGTGTTTCGGCATATTGGGTTTTGGAGGATCGAGGAGGCAAGGGCTCTCGACAGCAGGACTCGCGGAGTCCCGAAATCCAAAATTCCCTTTTCAAGAAAAGTTCGTGGTTGTGTCAAAGGCCATGTGCAAGTAAAAACTTGCACCTTGTTCATGTTTGCATAGGTGGAGGTTTTAAAGAAGGACCTGTGGATCAGGTTCATTGGGTTCCAATGAGAGCCAAAAAGAACCATTTCAATTCTATGGATCCAATAGAAAGAATGATCCTATGCGGACTCTGGCCTGAGGGTTAGGGGTCTGCATCACATTGCACCCCACAACAATTTCAACCCGAGAGAAGGTCGTAATGAGAGCACAACTCGAAGAGGAAGCGTACCAAAAATGGTTGAATCAACCACATATTCAATTCCCACTATGTCTAGTTTCACCAATTAAGAATGACTTTGACAGTAGTAGTTCTTCATAAGTTGGAAATGGAGACAATGAAAATGAGGTTGGTATGGATAATTACCTATGGGATACGTTTTCCATGGAGACAATGTGTTGGATCATGTTGTCATTGATGCCAATGGTTTGATTATTTGGGAGATTGTTGGATCATATGTCATTGATGTAAATGGTTTGGTTTGATTGATGTCAAGTAATTGATTGATATGATGCCCCAAGTGGAGACCAATTGATAAAGATGGATCATTGATATGATGCCCTTGATGAGAATGATATATGTCCAAGTGGAAACCAATTGATAAAGATGAATCATTATTGTCTTATCATGGTTGATAAGGTGCACAAATGGATGAACTCCTAAGTGGTCCCTTTATGGTGAAATCCCTCATGGGAAGACGCTTTACGGAATGAGTTATCCTGGAAGAATGGTTGGAGGACCCATGCTTGTATGTGGAATAATGAGATGAAGATCAATGAAGTTGTTGGTGAAACTATCCTATATAGATATTTCTTGTCATGCCATTTTCAATGGTATGTGGAATGTCACATAACTCCTCACGGTTTGAGATTTATGGCCTTATGAAGTTGGAGGACCCCCATATGAAGGCTTGAAGCCACCAAGGTCAAACAAGTAAAAGTGTTTGAAAAGAATAAATCATTATTTAAATGATAAAGTAGGGTGAAAAAATCAAGATGGATTATTTAAATGATAAAGTAAAGTGACAAAATCAAGAAGGAATATTTAAATGATAAAGTATTGAAGAACTTTATATTCATAGAAAGTGGTTAACCCTAAAATAAGGAAAATAGGTTAAGTGACCTAGAAATGGGTTAAGTAACCTAAAAATGGGTGAAGTGACCTGGAAGATGAAAGTATAAATAAGAAGCTAGGATCTCTTGTAAAAATGCACATTTGTAAGAATCCTTTTGTGGATCAATGGAGAGCTTCTTGTGAATATCTTGTGGAGTATTGATGGAGAGAGCATATTATTGGTGTGGATATATTGAGCATGATTGAAGATATATTCTTAGGAAGAGAGCAACAAGAGGATGTCATGGACTCATCAAAGTTTCGGCAATGTCAGAAATCTTGATGGCAAAAGTCTCGGATTCACAGAAAACCCTATTTTATGATATCCACACGGGATGTCTGTGTACAGGGTGCATGTACACATGGGATAGTTGTTTATAGGGTGAGTGTACACGCGGGATGACTATGTACAGGGAGCGTGGAGTGGATAAAATCATGGAGATTTATGTTTAAGCTAGTGCCAAGCTCCTAGATGATGAGGCAGGCTCCAGATCTGCATTCTATGGCCTCAGATCTATCACTGAGACACTAGTATGGTTACATTATTGTCTTGATGGATACTATTTCTTGATGTGTTGTGAATTTTTAGGGAATTCTTGGTATGGTTTCTATGATGTGGTTCAGTTTGGTTGATTTGGTTTATGGAGTGAGCAACACTCTTGTGATTCTGTAATGACATGATTGTTATGGTATGCTAGTTATTTATACATGATTGAGATAGCATTCATATTGATTTGTTATGGAGCATGAGCAAGCTATTGGAGAGCTTGGATGTGTTGTGACTGGTTGTGGGTCAGTTTGGACAATGGAAGATAGAAGAGAAAGTGATTGCAAGTTGCAGAGGATTTGAGCATGTGAAGAAAAGAAAAACCCCAGTTTCTTAGAAGTAGACGCTTGTTGCATTATACATTGGCCACGTTCACACGGGGGCTATAGTGAGCTAGGGCACGTGCACACGCGGGCTGCACTACTGACAGTTTGCGTACTTGTTGACAGATTGATACTTGTTGAGGATTGTTGCCTCATCTCAGTTGGTGCTGAGGGTGTAAGTTGAGTCTTGCATTATAGAGTAGGTGCTCTTGTAGAGTTGTACTCTATTTAGTTGTTGCTGATAAACCCCGAGGATTGTAGTCCATAGTAAAAAGAAAATTGTACATACATCTTGTGTTCTTTGTGTTCATTGTGGTGATGACTTGTTCATGATATATTGCTGATATATGTTGTTGATATGTGCTCAGATCTAACTAGTTATAAATGACAATAATGAGTAATGAATAAATGTTGAATGCTAATTGATGATTTTTTGTGCAAGAGGGAAGTTTTGGGAAAAAGAGCCCCACACTCATTCACCCCCCCTCTGAGTGTGGTAGGTGTGTCCAACACAATGTTGTTAGATGAATTCTAGAATGATTAGCTAGGGGATGATTCTCATATCAATGATACCATTTTTTAAATCCTAAAATATGCTCCCACCACCCCTCTCTTTGTACCTAGTGCCTCGTCAAAGTCTACCCAGCTTGGGACAAAAATATTACTTTACAATGTGAAAGAAAAGTTTGGCATGTCAAACACATGTTTCTCGACAATATTGAGGTGATTGATCAACAAGTTCCGTATATTTATTTTGTGAAATCTTATCACAGTACAATCAACATTGGAAATGGTTGTTTTTATAAATTTTAAATAACCATGTACATTAATTTTATTTCCCACTAACTACAAGATATTCCAAGATAAGGTTCTTCCTAGTGATAATGTTTTTCCTGGTAGTTGCGAAGAGGCAAAGAAGTTGTTGAAAATATCAGGTTTTCATTATATATCATATCATGAATGTCTGAATGATTGTATTCTATATAGAGGAGAATATGCAGACAAAGAGATATGTTCAAAATGTGGGCATGACAGGTACCATAAATGAAATAAAAAAGGTAAATCACATGGTCCTCGTCATAAGATATTGAGGGACATTCTTATAATCCAAAGGATTCATAGGCTCTTTTCTTGCAAAGAATTAGCTATGTTGCAGGGATGGCATGCCTCGCATAGAAGTGAGTTGGGATTTATGAGAATCCCAACAGATTCAATAGCAATGAAGCATATAGATAATACATGACCAGAAAAATTCAAGGATGAAGTACAAAGTCTACAATTCAACATAGAAATGGATGGCATGAACCCATATTACCTCCAAAACACCAACTATTATGTTTGGCCTATAGTAGTTATCAATAAAAATACCCCCCATGGTTTTCCATGAAGAATGAAAATCTTATGTTGGCTCTTATAGTCCCTGGTAGAAGAAAAGTGAAGAATATGGATGTCTACCTACAACCATTGGTAGATGAATTGAAGGAATTAGGGGAAGGGATACATGTATATGATGTATCAATACCCATCGCAACAAACAGGAATTTTACATTGTATGGTATATGTGATTTTACCAAATATGATTATCTAGGCTTAGGAGTTTTCTTTGGTAATTAACATGTTCATTTATTTTTTTATATACATAACAATATTTATTTTCATATTTTATTCGCTTTGATTGACATTTTATTCTTAAATGCTAATGTGTTATGTATACAATAATTTTGCAGGTCTTGTAACTAAAGGATATCATGGATGTAAATGTTGTGGACCTTATCTAAAGGCTAGGTGTTCCAACCACCTATGAAATCTAATGTATGACTGCTCGAGGGTATTCCTCCCAGAAGAACACCCTTATAGAAGAGAAACATCTGATTTAAATGGTAAACCAAAGAATACCCAAATTCCTTCAATAATGACACTAGAAGAATGGCTTAGAGCATATGAGAGAGAGAAGGAGAAGGAAATTATATAAATGTTCAATTCAAATGGGGAGCCTATGTTCAATCATCCAAAATTGTTTGAAACCTATGTTGAGAAATTTCCCATTGGGATGAAAAGGAAATCTATATTTTATGAGCTCCCATATTGGGAGAATCTTTAGATTGTCCACTTACTAGATCCCATGTATATATTTAAAAATGTTTCATCTTCTTTATGGAGGCACATATCATCGAAAGAAAGTGACACATTGGTTGTGAGGAGAGATCTTATTTCTTAAAAAACTAAAAAGAAAAATTTTCCAAGACAAGAAAGTAGAGGAGAGGTCGGTCCCTCTTGGTCTTTCAAATAAGGTGATGTCCCATGGATTTTGAAGAAATAAGATATTTATTTGGAAAAGGAAGTTATATTGGGTGTGAAGGTGCCTTTTTTTTATGGGTCTTCCCTACGACGTTGCTTCACTATGCATCAATAACATTTTTCATGGTTGAAATCAGATGACCATTTGAACCTTCTAAAGGTATGACGTATGTCAAAAATATGATTTTATTATTTGTAATTTTTATTTTTATGCCATGGGATAAAACATAATTAAATTCTTGTGTGTTCACTTTGTAGTGTCATTATCCTCTACTCATGTGCGGGTGTGTGAACCTTGATTTCCCCCATGACATAAGGTGTGCCATACCTAAATTATATGCATTTTTATGTTGGATCACATCAAAGGAGATTTGTATGGCTAGCATTCCACAGTAGCATCAAGATATGGCTAAGATTTTTTGTATGTTTGAGAAGAAACTACTGTCGGGTTTCACGGACTTGAAAGTTCATCTTATAATTCTCCTAGTACATGAGGTTGAATTATTCAGGGTGGTTTCCTATCGTTGGATGTTGTTTTTAGAGAGGTACATGAAGAAATTGAAAGGATTTGTTCGTCAAAGGGAAAAACGTAAGGGGTCTATGGCATAGGGGTACATATAATATAAGTCTTTGTATTATGCTAGTGAGTACATCAAGAAGATCGAAAACACACTAGGTGCATTTATTTGGGACGAAGAAAGAGATGGAGATAAAATATAAGAGGATCTTCTCCAAATGAATGGAAAAGGGCTCTTGATAAATAGTAAGTGACTTATCGTTTTCAAAATTTCTACATAGTAACTATTCACACTGAACTTCATAATGCATATTTCCATGATATCATATGTACTATATGTTGGTTTGATTTCATGAATACATAATCTAATTTATAAATGGATTCCATCAATAAATTAATTCTTTACAATTCATATGGAACACAGTCATGGGTCGGATTTTACGAACAAAAGAGGAGGAAATGGGAAAGTGAGAGGAAATAATTCATATGGTTGAATGGTAGAAGAATTCATTATCATGATCATTTAAAAGAAAATATGCCAATGATATGCCCCAAAAATTGGGTTGTTGACCAAGCTGGAGAGAAATATGTTGCATCTGGTCATTACCTATGTGAAGAAGAGGATGCACTAAACATAGGCATTAGTTGCAACAACTCAATAATAATCATTTTGTGCACACAATTTTTAACTTTGTAATGCACATTTGAATTGTAAGTAAATATATATTATTTTATGTTTTAATGGTCAGGTTATTAGACACATATTGACACTATGATTTGTTCCTTTTTTATAGGTGCATTTGTTGTCATCTATGTGGTCATATGTTTAGAATTTTCGCACTGAGGATGCCAATCATGGACACATGACATAATATTGTGGAGTGGAAGCCAAGTTGAAGAAATATAGGCGTTCTAGTGACCGCAATCAAAACACCATAAAAGGGAAGTTAGTTACATCGAAAAGATACAAGAGATCATTCAAATGGACTTCTCTTCTTTCCAATATGTTATTTTTAGGTGCAAGTGGTAGCCTTTGATAAGAATAATGTAAAGGGAGATCATTATAGTGGGATGTTGTGCATCAACTCTAAAAATATGTGGGTTGAAGCTAAGGAGCCTTATGTTTTCCAAAAACACTGAAACCAAGTTTTTTTTTACCCAAATGTGTTGGATAGGGTAGGTTTGTATTAAGACATGACACTATATCAAAACATTTTTTGAGAAAGTCAATGTTATCATGCAAAGCAAGGAAGATAATGAGGGTGATGACAACATAGAGTGATATGTACATGTTTTGTTTCATGTTTAATATTGTTGTTGTATATTTTTGTTATATTATTTATTTCACTAATTATATTGGTTTTGATTCATCTTATGATAGAGGAATCGTTAACTTAATTATAACAAATCTTTGAACAATTTTCTCTGGTTAGCAGTCAATTTGATGTGTAATGTGTTTTTCTTTCAAATTATTTGTGATTTCATGGAATGTTTTTTATTTGAACATATTTATATGTCATTTCCTATATTTCAAAATGTTTCATCTTCTTTAAGTATTTCCAATTGTGAAATATTGAAAAATGTTAAATGTCCTATTGAACTTTTAGTGGGATAGGAAATTCTACTTTTTATGTTGATATAATTAGATGTAATGATATGGCTGATATGTATGTTCAATAATACAACATTGTTCGGGGATATGTTAACATAATGATTTAAAAACTGAGTTTATGTTCATTTATTTTGTAGATTTAAAAGTAAGATTAACAAAAAAAGTGGTTTATAATTAAAAAATTAAATTTATAACATGATTTTGCAATAAGTTGGTTTTTAGCTAAACTAGTGTTTTTTAGTTGACGCAAGCTGCCCTCGGCGACAACTGCTTCCACCACGACCTTCTTTTGCATGGCCCAAAGAGTCCAAGACTCTTCCAACTCCCTCGTCAGAAGTTCCTTTCCCATAGGTGTCTTTGTTTGCGATCTCCCCTTCGCAAATCGGGAAATCGGAACTCGCGTGTTCGCGAATTCGACACTCAAGATATCGGCCCTTCAATTTCCTGAGCCCGAGCTCCGATGGTCAAAGGTCAACGTATCCACTCGTCGGGGATTTCCCTATCGGGAAATCGCTATCCGCGATGTCAATGCTCTGTATTTTCAAACCCTGAGTACCGAGGTACCGATTCCCCTGATATAATTCCACCTGTATTCCACTAGTTCCCGGGGTCCCACTCTGCCACGTCACCTCGGGATTTCATGGATCGCAAATCCACAATGTAAGTTTCCCTGCTGTCGGAAACCTCAAACGCCGAATCCTGATTCTTCGACTCCTCAGGATCGTGCGCCACCTGTCCTTACTCTGATCAATGGCTCCCGTTAAATCGGGAAATCGTGACTCGCAATTTCTATGGCCATGAAACTCTTACCTCGCCAAACGTCGAATTCCGATGGCATTGGTATTCCCTGCACCTATGGGTTAACTTCCCCACAGCTTCTCCACAATCGAGAGGTCCACGGGACTTCGTTACTCTCCTCTGCTGAACCCCGTCCGTCTATTCTCACCTTGGTGAATTTCTTCGCTTCAAAGCTTTGTTTCTGCTCGAATCCCTCCTAGGACTTTAACGAATCTGACTCTTTCAGAGACCTTTGTGCACACTTCCTGTGCTTGACCTCCAACGACTCTCAAAGTTTTGAAGTCACCCGGACTCTGTGTGCTCGCAGTCACAGTAGTCTCTGTCAGCCTATGCTCAGACTCACTGCTGAGACTCCGCTCACAGCCTGCACTTCACCTGCAGGACTTTAATAACCCAATTAACTTTTGGGTGAATGAAAATGAGAGCTTAACTATTGAGCCTCATCAACACACTCTATGCGGATGAATTCGACTGCACTCTATGCAGGAATCTCCTGGCTCAAACAAAGAAACAATTGAAACTCATTCTCTTCTCTTTCAGACTTTGAATCTACCATGATTCAAAGTCATAAAACAAATGCATAACAAGAAGCAAATATGCAACAACATAACATCAACAACACACAGAGAATAATCACAGCCATGGAATTGAATCAAAGTTCTCTATTAATTCAATATCTGTACATGGTGATTTTGCTCACAATTTCTCTAGTCTGCTTTCTTCTTGCTCCTAAATGAATGAATCCTACAATGTACAAAGGAGGGTGCCTATATTTCGTTTTCCCTCTCGAAATCTGGAACTATCAATTCTACAATAAATTCCTATCTAACAACATTAAAACTAGTAAATGCCTCCTTATCTACAATACGATACAAGTGCGCCTCTTTATGAATGGCTTTATAAAAGGTCGGCGCAACAATCTCCAAAGCAATTCAAAAATTGTATGTGCTGGCACTGTCCAGCTGTCTTTCCTGCTCCACGTGCTGGCTCACTTGATGAGGTGTGGATGCTCCTGCATCATACTCCTTGGCTCAAAAGATTTCATGGGCTCCTGTCCATGAGCTCCTGTATAGTATGCCCATGCTTTTGTATTACTGCTTCTGTCTCCCAGCTGGCATCCTCCACTGGGTGGTTCTTCCACTTCACCAGGTATTCAAAATACTGCTTTCGCCTGGTCTTCTTTCCAACTCGCTTATCTAGTATGCACTCCATCTGCGGCTTCTGTGTAACTGGAAATTGCTTTTGCCACTGTATCACTGGTTCCTCATAACTTCCATCTCCTACATCCTTAGTCCTGTAGGGGTATAAATCCAAAATGTTAAATATCAGAGATATCCCGATGCCTTCTGGCAACTCAAGCTCATATGCATTCTCCCCGAACTTCTTCAGGACTCTACACGGTCCAATCTTTTTCATCTTGAGCTTGTTATATGTTCCCCTTGGGAACCTTTCTTTCCTTAAGTGAGCCAGAACGATGTCCCCAACTTCAAACTGAAGTTTCCTTTTTCTCTGATCAGCTCTTTCCTTATACTCCTGGTTGGACTTCTGCAGTCGCTGCTTCACCCGTGTGTGAAGTTCCTCCATCTCTTCAGCGAATTCTTCAGCATGAGCGCTGCTAGTTTCAGCCTGTCCTGACTCCCTGAGCTCAGAAACTCCCCTCGGTTGTGTCCCATATAAAATCTGGAACAGACTCTTTCCTGTACTCCGATTCACCGAATCGTTGTACACAAACTCTGCCTGTGGTAAAATCTGGTCCCAACTACTATGGTTCTCCATCACCAAGCTCCTCAATAGATCCCCCAGAATTCTATTGACTACTTCTGTCTGCCCATCTGTCTGTGGATGGTAAGCAGAACTGAATGCTAAGTCAGTCTCTAGATTCTTCCATAGCGTCCTCTAGAAATGACCTATGAACTTCGTGTCCTGATCTAAGACTATGCTTCTCGGCAATCCATGCAATCTGACAATTTCTTTGAAAAACAGATTTGCGACGTGGGTTGCATCGCTGGTTTTATGACACGATATAAAATGTGCCATTTTCGAAAATCTATCTACCACCAAAAAGATGGAATGTACACCTCTCTGCGTTCTCAGTAATCCCAACACAAAGTCCATGCTAATTCCCTCCCATGGCCTCTCTGGTATGGGCAATGGCTGATAGAACCCTGTGTTCTACTTCCGGCCCTTCGCATGTTGACAAATCCTACACCTGTCAACAAACCGTTTGACATCAGTGTGCATCCCCGGCCAAAAATACGATTCGCTCAACTTAGCGAATGTCTTATCATGTCCAAAGTGACCTACTAATCCACCGCTATGTTTTTCCTTCACCAAATTCTCCCTCATGGAGCAATTCGGTATGCACAATTGATTGCCTTTGAACAGAAATCCATCCTGGATCGGGTAGTCTATCCATGGACTCTGATCCCTAAGAAATGGGTTCTCGGCTGCTTCGTATGCTTCTGAAAAATCTGCGTCACCTGCATGCATGTCTTTCAGGTTTTCAAAACCCAATGTCTTGACCCTGAACTCCTGCAACAACAAACATTTTCTGCTCAAGGCATCTGCCACTTTATTAGCAGCTCCAGAAATGTGCTTGATCACAAATGTAAAATTCTGCATGTACTCTACCCATTTATCATGCTTCTGGTTCAACTTCTCCTATTGACTCACGAATTGCAATGCATGGTTATCGCTGTACAAAACGAATTCCTTGGGTATCAAGTAATGCCTCCACTTTTTCAATGTTTGTATGATGGCATAAAAATCCTTATCATAAGTGGAGTACTTCAGCTTTGCATCATCCAACTTCTCATTGTAATATGCCACAGGCCTGTCATCCTGGCTCAAGACCCCTCCAACAGCATACCTGCTGGCATCACACTTCACTTGGAAGGTTTTCTGGAAATCAGGCAACACCAGAATTGGTTGCTTTGAAATCTTCCACTTCAACAGATTGAAGCTCCTCTTAGCCTCTGTTGTCCAATGAAAAACCTTATGCCACTTCTTCACTGTGTCCATCATTGCGATGCTAATTCCACTGAAATTCCGAATGAATTTCCTGTAGAAACTAGCCAGTCCATGGAAACTCCTCACCTCAAAAACATTTATGGGTGATGGCCAATTCCTGATCACTTCCACCTTCTCAGGATCCACCTTTAACTCATTCACCGAAATTACAAAACCCAAATAAATGAGTTATGTCTGCATGAAGGAACATTTTTTCAAATTTATCAGCAGCTTCTCCTGCTGCAGTCTCTTCATTACAATGGCCAAATGCCTCAAGTGTTCAGCCTTTGTCTTGCTGAAAATCAGTATGTCGTCCAAATACACGACCACAAATTTGCCAATGAATTCCCTCAGGACTTCATTCATCAGCCTCATAAAAGTGCTCGGTGCGTTTGTCAAGCCAAATGACATGACCAACCATTCGTACAAACCCTCGTTTGTCTTGAATGTTGTCTTCCATTCATCACCTTCTCTCATCCGGATCTGATGATATCTTCTCTTGAGATCAATCTTCGAAAAATAATTTTCCCCACTTAGGCAATCCATCAGATCATCCATTCTCGGCAGTGCAAATCTGTACCTGATGGTGATTTTGTTAATCGCCCTGGAGTCTGTGCACATTCTCCAGCCTCCATCTTTCTTCGGACTCAGTACCGTTGGAATGACACACAGACTAAGGCTTTCCCTCACCATTCCTTTATCCAGCAGATCTTGTACCTACCTTTTGACTTCCTCGTTCTCCTGAGGTGTCAACTTGTATGATGCCTTATTTCGAAAACTTGCTCCGGGTATGAGATCAATGTGGTGACTCACACTCCTCATCGGTGGCAACGAACAAGGTAGTTCATCCACAATGATATCAGCAAACTCTCCCAACAGTCCCTGAATCTCGTCTGGTAAGTCATCCATTCTTGTGCTTGTTAGGACAATTTTTCAGTTTCCTGACCACAATGAATTGTGGATCTTCATTTTTCTCCAGCTCTGTGAGAAGCTCCTTCCCACTCATGAGAAGTATCATGCTGGTTACTTCCGGCCTTACTTCTTTATCTTTTATCGGAAGCAATCTGTGTGTTCTCCCATCCTTCTCCAAGGTGTATGTGTTCATCCTTTCATCATGAACCACATTTCTGTCATACTGCCATGGTCTACCCAACAATATATGACATACATCCATGGGAATGACATCACACAGAATCTCATCATGGTAATTTCCAATCTTAAATTTAACTAAGCATTGTTTAGTGACACTTACCTGGTGTCCTTTCTGTAGCCACGAGACTTTATATGGGCTCAGGTGCTTAGTTGTTTCTAGCTCCAACTTTTCTACCATCTCGGATGAAACGAGATTGCCAGTGCTTCCGCTGTCAACTATGACTTTGCACTTTATGTCCTTGGCTGTGCAAGCTGTCCTGAACAGTTTGCTCCTTTGCACTGAGCTGTCCACCTCCTTCTCGGGTGTCAAAAGAATTTTATGCGTTCTGAACGATCTTCCGCTGTCTGCATCTTCGTTCTCAGCATCATGCCTCTGCGCCTCAATGATGTGAGCTTCACTTCTGTCCATTCTTCTGTATGGACAGTCCACGGCTTTGTGTCTGTCTTTTCCACATGTAAAACATGTGATGACTCCTCCACAGCTTCTTCCTCTACCTCGGGTACAAGGAAAAGTGTTCACGTCGGCATATCCGCCACCCTGCTCTGTATACGACCTCCTCGGCTCGGCATTTTTCTGCCTCTGTTCTTCTTGTGGCTGCCTCTGCTGTGAGGTTCCACCTCTCTCAGCCTTACCCTGAGGTCTCTTCCACTCCTCCTTGGGCTTCTGAATTCTTTCTTTGGCAACCGCTTTGCCTCTGGGATGGCTTCTGCCTCGCCCTCGCTGACCTTTCTTGCAGCTCAGCTTCTCCTCGACTTTTAGAGCCATCTGGTACGCATCTTCAACTGTTCAGATGGTCAGCATGCTCAATTCATCCTGAATTTCATACCTTAGACCATTCAGGTATCTTGCCACCTTTTCATCATCACTCTCCCGATGACCAGCTCTGATGTTGAGTCGGTAGAACTCCTCAGTGTACTCTTTCACCGTCATCAACTTCTGTCTTAGGTTCTGCATTCACCTGAACAGAGTGATCTGGTAATCTCTGGGGATGAATTTCTCTTTCATCTTAGCGATCATCCTATCCCATCTCTTGATCTTCTGTTTGCCTTTGTAAGGTCTGTCTGCCTGCAGCTCGTCCCACCATAAGGCTGCATGTCCCTTCAACTTAGTAACATCATGCGTTACCGTCTTGTCCTCTTCGATATCCTCGTAATCAAAGTAGGTTTCGAGTGCTCGGATCCAATCCAGCAACTCTTCAACATCTAGACTCCCCTCATAGACGAGAATGTCCATTTTCATCTTTGAGCTCATCCTGGCGATATCTCTTATCAACCGTTCGGTTTAGGCATCCTTGGATGAGACCTCTTATGCATTGTGTCCAGCTTCCTCTTCAACTTTGGAATCACTGAATTCTCCAGCGCCGACTCCACGCCTTTGGGTGGTCTCCATCTCTTCGAGCCTCGCCCTGAGATCTCGTATTTGGCGCTCCATCTCCAGGTTCCCTGCTATCCTTCCTCTCCTTCGGGCATCCATATCCTCATGATCAGGTGATTGCCTCTCTCTTCTGGGTGGCATGGTGTCTTCTCTTCTCTACTTCAGAAAGAAAGAGATACTCCCCGCTCTGATACCACTCTGACACAAGTCGTGTGTATCAGAATTCTTTCCTTTTCTCCTTCACTCCTCTCGCCTAAGACACACAGACAAGATTCTTGGCTCTGATACCACTCTGATGAAAGCTGCCCTCGGCGACAACCTTTTCCACCAGGACCTTCTTCCACATGGCCCAAAGAGTCCAAGACTCTTCCAACTCCCTCGTCAGAAGTTCCTTTCCCACAGGTGTCTCTGTTTGCGATCTCCCCTTCGAAAATAGGGAAATTGAAACTCGTGTGTTCGCGAATTCGACACTCATGATATCGGCCCTTCAATTTCCCGAGCCCGAGCTCCGATGTTCAAAGGTCAACGTCTCCACTCATCGGGGATTTCCCTATCAGGAAATCGCTATCCGCGATGTCAATGCTCTGTATTTTCAAACCCCGAGTACCAAGGTACCGATTCCCCCCATACAATGCCACATGTATTCTACTAGTTCCCGGGGTCCCACGCTGCCACGTCACCTCGGGATTTCATGGATCGCGAATCCACAATGTAAGTTTCCCTGCTGTCAGAAACCTCGAACGTAGAATCCCGATTCTCTGACTCCTCAAGATCGTGCACCACCTATCCTTACTCTGATCAATGGCTCCCGTTAAATTGGGAAATCACGACTCGCAATTTCTATGGCCATGAAACTCTTACCTCGCCAAACGCTAAATTCCGATGGCATTGGTATTCCCTGCGCCTATGGGTTAACTTCCCCGCAACTTCTCCACAATCGGGTAGTCCACGGGACTTCGTTACTCTCCTCTACTAAACCCCGTCCGTCTATTCTCACCTTGGTGAATTTCTTCGCTTCAAAGCTTTGTTTCTATTCGAATCCCTCCTGGGACTTTAACGAATCTGACTCTTTCAGATACCTTTGTGCACGCTTCCTGTGCTCGACCTCCAATGACTCTCAAAGTTTTGAAGTCACCCGGACTCTGTGTGCTCGCAGTCACAGTAGTCTCTGTCAGCCTATGCTCAGACTCGCTGCTGAGACTCCACTCATGGCCTACACTTCACCTGCACGACTTTAATAACCCAATCAACTTCTGGGCGAATGAGAATGAGAGCTTAACTGTTGAGCCTCATCAACGCACTCTATGCGAATGAATTTGACTGCACTCTATGCAGGAATCTCCTGGCTTAAACAGAGAAACAATTGAAACTCATTATCTTCTCTTTCAAACTTTGAATGTACCATGAAATCACATACACAACATATAAAACAAAGGCATAACAAGAAGCAAATATGCAACAACATAACATCAACAACACACAGAGAATAATCACAGCCATGGAATTGAATCAAAGTTCTCTATTAATTCAATATCTGTACATGGGGATTTTCTCACAACTTCTCTGGTCTGCTTTCTTCTTGCTCCTGAATGAATGAATCCTACAATGTACAAAGGAGGGTGCCTATATTCCGTTTTCCCTCTCGAAATCTGGAACTATCAATTCTACAATAAATTCCTATCTAACAGCATTAAAACTAGTAAATGCCTCCTTATCTACAATACGATACAAGTGCGCCTCTTTATGAATGGCTTTATAAAAGGTCGGCGCAACAATCTCCAAAGCAATTCAAAAATTGTATGTGCTGGCGCTGTCCAGCTGTCTTTCCTGCTCCACGTGCTGGCTCGCTTGATGAGGTGTGGATGCTCCTGCATCATTAGTTTACGTACTTTTATCATTTCTTTTGAAAATATTTATAAAATTATGCCCCCATTGTTGAGTAAAACCACAATTAAGTAATATTTTAAAATTTGATACCATTCAACTTACCAAATAATGACAAAAATAACAATAGGAAGATTTGTATCCATAAAATTTTAAAGTCAATAGAATGCTTATCATTGGAGATCATCACCTTTTATAATAACATTTTTTAGTGTAGAAGAGTCTATTAAAAAGAGTAATTAGTACAATGGAAAATAATATGTATTCATATGTAATTTGTTTTTTGAAAAAAAAAATAGTTAGAATGAATATGTATAATGAACTATATATGCAATTATAGTTTCAACCATATTGGACATCATAATTTATAAAAATAAACATGATGATGATAACCATATTTTAAGAAACATAAACAACATTTATATTCGCTAGCTAAAATTCTCTAATTATATATACCCCTAGCACATATAAAAATCATTAATTAGTTAGCACACATATCTAATAATTTAATAGGGAATCATCATTCTGATCACATATAACAAAAGAAAAGCATTTTGTAACACCATCATCACACAGATCTAAGAAGAATCATTTAACATACAGATATATCAATCACATTTAACATCTAAAACTAACTTGACCTAACAATATACACATCAACATCAACATATAAATTAAGTACATCATCAACCTGATCAATAGAAAAAAGACACCACACACACACACACACACACACACACACATATATATATATATATCATGGACAAGTCAAATAACTACTATAACATATCTAGTCCAGCTAATGGCATAATCTGCATATCTACAATAGTAGTGGAGGCCTAGTCTGTAGTGGAAGATGATGGATGTTTAATAAGTCTTGCCTACTCATCTAGGTGAGGTGAAAGAGGAGGATGGGGAATATGTCTTGCATGGTCATATAGGCAAGGTGAAAGAGGAGGATGAGGAATGTGTACAACATGCTCATATAGGTTAGGTGAAAGAGGAGGATGAGGAATAGGTCTGACATGCTCATCTAAGTGAGGTAAAAGAGGAGGATGACAAATATGTGTTTCCTTCTCATGATCTAGATGATGTCAAGGATAATGAGGAGGATGTGGATAAGTATGATCACGAACACACTCATCAATCGATAGGGTACATGAAAAATGGGTCGTACTGGAAGAAGAGTTGTGCATATCATTAGAAGCACTCCTTGTTTCTAATAGCCTGGAAGCTTCGACGATATGATGCATAAGAGGCATCAAATCATGTGACATCTCCCTCCAAATATCCAAGATCATAGGATCCACCTTGATGTATCACATCAGGGTAGGGAAGACTCCCACCTCATTCAAAAGTGCAGAGAGTCAATCGCCCAACTCTAACCTGAATTTGGTATCGGGCCTACGACGCATGTTGTTGGGAATCTGCACCCAAGGACCCTAAATTGCTGTGGACTCGGGCATCATCTCCTCATCTTAATATGTTAGGGGAGGAGGCATGTCCCCAATGAAAGTTCCAATATCTACAATATATATAGTACAGAACAATAATTACATAGTTAATTCATTAAAAAAATTAATAAAACAAGTTAAAGAACATGTTAGAATTAATTTTATTCTAATTAAGTAAGACAATAAAATGAAACTTTATTAATTTAAACAAAACACTAATATTACCTCCATATTTTGGCGGCTCATTTGTTGTGAAGAGGATATTTAGACATCCTTGTGAATCCAAACCCACCTAAGGACACGACACCATGACAAACATGTGATCTTCCGCACTGCCTAGTATTCCTAGTGTGTATGGCACAATCTTGGCTCGAAACTATGCTTGGCCCCTCTTGGGACTCATTTCCCCCCACATGCGCATCTACACATGATTCCTCATCCTAGGAGGCTGATGGAAAACATTCAACCTCGTCCTTGGAAACCTCTCAAAAAATAAGAAAAACAACTTTGAGGGAAATGGGAATTTCGGACTCCCACATATCCTAACCTGATATTTGTCGAGTGCTATACAAAATTGTCGTAAAAAAATGGCATACCATATAATACACCATTGTCGTTGTACCAATGAATCAACATAATAAAAAAGAGTGTAGCTAATGTACTTCCCATCACTAGTAAAATGGGTTATGGTAGTCACTAAGACTGAGAGGCACCTAACCTCCTCTGCACCAAAAGAGGCAATATTCAGCTATCCTACAGACACATGAAAATCAGTTGGGGATAGTACCTCAACCCCAATATATCATTGATATTACATGAGCTGAAAATTGGTGGAAACACCTACTGGAACATATGGGAACTGGGGAAAATTCTCCCCTCTCTTGGATAGCCCAACGATAAAGTAAATTTTCTCCTGAGTGGGATGGTACCACTGATCTAGAACTAAACGAAAATCCCATCGATGGAAATCCCATCGAAGGATCATATGATACAAAAACCCAAAGTGCCCCTTAAGGGATGTAGCCTCCTCATAGTACTTAAGGAGGCCTACATCCCTCAAGAGAGCATGATTTGTTGGAGTAATAGGATGAGGGTACAAATGTCTCTCCCTATACCTCACCTCCCATTCTCGTACAAAATTGTACAATTCCACCCTCTATTGTTTCTCTCTCTTCTCACATATTTCATGATTAACATATGAAATACATTAGTCTCACTCATACATAAAACATTAAAATAAATATGTTGAATGGTAAATTTATGTATAAATACAGAAAAATAACTTCCTCGAAAAATAAGATGATTGCATTAATGGTGCAGCAAAAAAAAGGTGACGCACCGTCCGTGGTGTGCCCATAGATATTGTGAAAATGGTGACCATTGCATTAGTGTAAAATAACACACCAAACAAAATATGTTCTACCATGTTATGCGGTGCATTGGAAAATGGTACTGCACTGAGGTTTTACACTACAACACATATGCCCCGGTGCATTACTTTTATTATACTCACCACTTAAACCAAAAAACAAATTAAAATATTGAATAAGGGAAATATTTTTTTAGAATTAGGAAAAAACGTGGTGCATATACATTCACTAGACGCATCGATGCGTTTAACTAACATAATTGCACCATCACATAAAATTTAACAAATTTTCGAGTATGGAACTTATTACGGTGTGTTCTAGACATTACTATTGCATTGCATATGGTGCCACCAAAAAAATTACCCGGTGCACCAAAACACAATGTGACATTTCTCAGTGGTGCATTTGGTAAACATGAATTCCCCGTTGGACATGTTTACCAATGCACTACATAAAAATATATCTGATAAGGCGGTGCACTATGTACTTTAACATCTCGATGCATCATATGTACTTGGATGCACTGCACTGCCATTTTTTTATGTTTACCAATGCACCACCAAAAAATGTAACAAGTTACATGGTGTGCCGTGTAAATTTATAGGTCGCACCATACGCGGTGCCAGCCAAGAGCCTCAAATGCACCATGTAGATTTTTTTATTTTCTGTTTTTGACACTTAAAATTTCACTCAATTTTAAATTTTAATCCAGTGAAAAAATAATTTATGAAGAAACAAGGACATTACCTGGACATTTTGTCGTCGGGGAGGCATGGTTGTGACATACTCAAAAAAACTAAATTTTCCCACCATTTGGAAAAATTTGAAATTCATGCACCGAGCAAAAGATGAAATGAATGCAACCAAGGAAATCACCAATGAAAGGGTGCTTCAGATAGGCAAATATTGCACCAATACTTTTGAGTTGTACAACACTGAAAATGGTAAAAACAATTTTTACCATCGGTGATGTTTTTTAATAAAACCATGTTTCGTTGTGCCTGATGCACAATCACATCGGGCCATACACATTTAATAAGCACACCAGTTATATTTAAAATAAAAACATCCCTAGCACGATGTACGAGTTTTGGGTATGCAATCGGTGCATATACTACTCCATAGCGCATCACCGTAAGCTTTTTGTAAAACTACAATAGTGCAAAAAATTTCGTTTAAGCATGACACTGGGTGGTATAATAATAGACGCCCTATTGCGCTCGGATTTACAAAGCGCACTGTCTAAATTTGGAGATTAGCATTAACACGATGCTTCATATTGGAGCATTGTTGCGCACCAGTGCACATGATAAAATTGAGTGCACTAGTATATATTTTTTGACCCAATCCTACATGGTCGCGTAAATGTTTTTTATTTAATCATATGACAGTGTGCTCTACTAATAGCACATCGGTGCTTCCAATGTTACATTATGCACAATATATTATTAAAATAATGCTATTATGGTCCGTTATTATTTCCCTGTGCGTCCTTATTTCTATAACGCACCGGATAATATTGTTCTTTATATGAAATAACCCTGCTACAGTGCACTAGTTTTGAGGGAATCAATGCGCCTATTGTAGAAAATGCATTGGTGTGTTATGTACTTATAAAATCACTAGTGTAAAAACATCCATGAAAACCTCCAGCCACTGTTAAGCCCTAATATTGGCTCATTACCCCTTAAATGTGGCATATTACATTAGTAATGTTATCTTATTTATGTCGGATTTATTCCATTAGTTTTAATTATACCTCCTAGTCTCCTATATATACCAAGGAGACGTTTTCATTTGGAATCATCTTGGAATTGTACATTTGTGTGGGCATAAAAAGTTTTTCCCCTCAAAGAGGCTTATTATCTGAATTTCTCTCTTTTTCAAGGCATTGAGTACTTATTCTGAGGTTTTTATATGCTATATTGATATTTGGTTCTTAACATATGGTTTCAGAGCTCAAGGTCTTTGGGTTTCGCTGCTACATTTGAGACACCTTGTAATTTTCTCTATAAAGTTTTTTCTACAAAGTTTCATAAGGAATGGCTTGGAGGATATTTAGTAGACAGATCAAAGTACATTGGGTTAAAATTTTAGCTCCTAAGGCCTTATAATTTCGGAGATACAACCTATGCAACATAGGGTTCTAGAATCATCCTGAACTGAGTCATTGTGGAATTTTCTCTATAAAATGTTTTCTATAAAAATTCAGAACCTAAAATATATAATATATTCACAGAAATTAGTAAGGTATATGTGGTAAAATTTTCAACTTCTAGGTCATCTTAAATTTGTAGATACACCCTGTGGAAGATAGGGTATCTGACTAGTCTCAATACGATGTTCCAAGTAAAAAAATCATAACTTATTCCTAGAGTATCCAAATTGAGTGAGACTGGTTGAATTGGATAGTGGATAGTCTTTAGTATTTTTGGTACAAGTTTAAGAATTTTATATCAATTATTTTGTGCAGGGCACGCTATACAAGTGACATCTCGCGGAAAGGCCAAAAATCAGCAAGTTGTGGGGAAGTTAACATAAATTCCACTTGGCACATCCAATTTTGATCAGACCTATGGAATTGTAGAGAAGAAATATTAGATAACTATAAAAAATAAAGTTTCATACCTAGAGCCAAAACTTTGGAGATACAACAGAAGAAAAAATTGTCTAGTAGAACCACCTAAAAATCAAGGTTCAAAAGTGATACTTGGCCAACATGCCACTGTTGTTGGGAAAAACCCCCTATGGACTAGCAAATAGAGTTCAGACTTTGCATGCAGATATAACCAAAGAGAAATTACTTTCTACCTTCATCCTTAGATTTAAATCCCCTTTTCTTAGTAAATGCATGGAAAGATCAACCTACCTCGTTCCCGATGTTTGATGTTGATCCTCTGTTGTGCTTGATTACTTGTTTGCAATTCTCCTTCCAAAGCTGACCTGCATCCAAGACAAGAAACAACTATGCATGCATACTACTTATATACTAATGGGTTAGAAATCCAAAACATGTACTAATCAAACCATAAAAAGTTTATGAATTGGGACAAGAAAAGTACTTTTTTTATTACTTTGAATGAGTCAACTTACAAAAAGTTGAGACCAGCCACCGCTCTGTGAACCTGATCCTGGGCTCCTCTTCTTCTGTCCTTCAACTAATTTTCTTTGAATCTCCTTTGGCACAAGGAAAGGATAAAGGGTTGGGACAATGGGAATACATAAATGGGCAGAGTTTCTTTGCTATATTTTTTCCCCTTCCAAATGGGACCCCTACCCCTTCTTTTATAGGCTAGAAGGAGCTAGGTATTTGGACAAACTCCCATGCATGGATGGGAGTTTTAGTTAATTCACCCATAGCTTTTTGTTCCATTGGCAAATTTCCTTTTTTCATTCTTTTGTAGGTACATGCGGGCTGTTTTGAGTCAGCTAGCGTGTACATGCGTGCAGTAATGGGTTAGGGCACGTGGGACTTCATAAAAGAGGTTTTCAGAGAGTTGTTCAACAATGCTTTGGAAAAGAAGAGATATGAGTTGGCCTGATGCCAGGTAAGCACATGTGGTGCAATTTAGGGTTATAATAGATGCCCCCTAATGTGGTAGGTCAGAAGAGCATCTAATGGCCGAAATACATTACCAATATTTATTGATGTGCCGAACAATTGAGCCCAAGGATCAGGAACTGGGAGGTGTCGTTTGCAAAAATAACAAATGTCTCATCGAGGTGGGCATACCCATGCTCAGGATAAAATAGAACCATGGCTACCACTCAAATACACTATAGATCCATGTCAAATAACTATAAAGAGTAGATGGAAACAATACACAGTGGAGCTACATCTCAAAATCAGAAAGATATACATATAGAGTATCCATCTTCCAGAAGTTGATTTGGCCTAATTGTTGGAGATGAGATCTTAAGAGCTTGAGAAACAACTTCAAAATCTTCAAAACTTGGGTAGGAGTGTAATATGAGTGTACAATTGCACTACCCAGAGGTCTTTGATGGCTCATCGGTCATGGACTTGATAATCGTGATGATAAGAATGAAGGCTTCAATGATTTCGACCAAGGACTTGATTGGGTGTTCAGGATGGTCGGGAATGAGGACAAGAGACATATTGTAGAGGGGCAAACTCAAGTTGGGTGACAAACTTCCCTTGGATAAGAGCAGGACAAATAATGAGACTCAGGTAGCATGTATGTTAATCATAAGTCTACGAAGTAGGAGGCAATGCAAACTCTCCATATGTTTGGAAGGATAACCAAAAGGTGGAGGACACAACTCTATATAGCGAGAAAAGCTTCCTAAGGTCATAATACATCCCATAGTATGATGAACAAACAAACAAATGTGCTTTATCCAAGGGCGACTCATTATGCTGCCAATAAAGAAAATACTTTTCCCTTCCTCTTTTTGGGGTATATTTGATTTTTTTTGTTCCTTTTAGTAATTGTGGAAAAAGAATAAAGGAATATTATGTTACAATGGAGGAACGAGTAATGGAAACATACAAGTTCAAGGCGCAAAGACAAGACTAATGTTCTAGTAAAATGATACTCGAGAAAAATCCTCCGGTGGCTAAAGGTGTTAAGGCACATAAGCAAACTATCACAAGGCTGGTGTATAAGGTATGTAAATGCAGTTAATAAAACACACAATGGTAACGTCCTTCGATGTAAGTTTAACGAGCCCAGAGAAGGTAAGCTTGATGGTTTTTCATATTTAGAGAGTCTGAAAAAACATAAAAGGAGACTCCATTGGGGTACCTTTTTCGAACATAGTCTAGTCGGTTCGAAAAAGGGTAAACTAGCACCGAGTAGACGTCAATTCAAAACCATTTTAATGAGTGTGATAAGGACAAGATCACTCGGCTATTTTTTCATTTTGAAGGAGTCTGAAAAAAGATTAACTATGGACTTCGTCAGGAATGTTCTTCTGGACAAATTTAACGAGTGTGAAAGAATAAGATCACTCGGCAATATTTTCAATTTTAGGGAGTCTGAAAAGAGTTTAACTATGGACTCTGTGGGGGTTCCTTCTTAAAAAGTTTAGTCCCTCAGGCCTAAAAAAGGGCGAAAATTATACCTGAGAGTACTCTTCTATAGAGCTGAAATTCCATAGAGTATACCTTTGTTTGTACATTTGACCGTCCGGACCGAAAAAGGGGTAAACTACCGCTGGACAGACGTGACTTCAAATTTCAGTTTAACGAGCATGAAAGGCCACAAGATCGCTCTGCAATCTTTTCATGTTTATAGGGTATAAAAAGGGCTTAAAAGGAGACCCGTTATTTTTTGGGAGTCTTGAGGGTAAGACCAAGAGCGAAGAAGAATCATGCAAATGAGACTCAAAATCATATTTAGGAAAGACTATAAGGACTCCCAAGCCTACAGTGTTTTAGAGATGGCATGGACACCATAATGCAACCAGGACCTACCTAGGAAATCCATGTTCTGGTAAGCTCTACTGCCAAGTTGCAACACTTCTAAAGCAGTTATGACGGTTCTGTGTCACAACCTGATGGGATTGATCCTATTGCAAATAAAAAAGGCACCGAGGCACAAAAGTTGGGGTAATAACCTAACCTATATGCTCAAGTTGATTCTTGGAAAAAAAAAATCATGGACTGTCAAAATTTTCTTAAAACTTAAAAAAAGTGTCCCATTGCCTGATCCAATCCGTCCCAAATAACTCCTAAATCACTCTAAATGGATTTAGGTATAAAGAAACTGATAAGGGAGGCCAAAAAAGTGACAAAAAGAGGCCAAAAAGTCTATAAATAGAAGTTGGCAGCTCATTATCACCATTGCTGATTTGGAAATTGACTCTGGAGCCAAAATACCCCATTTGACAAAAACGGTGATTCTGGGAGCTACAGTGGACGAAACAAACTTCTGCTTTGACCAAGTAAGTACAAACTCCCCTAACTAGCTATTCAATTCTTCAATTTTTCATTTTCTTTCATTTTTTGGGTGGGCGTCGACCTTTAAAAGGTCAGTCCTAGGTACACATAGGCTGTCTCTGGATAGGCCGTGTGTACACTAAGGCAAAGTAAAGTCTTCCCGCGTGTACACTCGGGCAGAGTAAAGTCTGCCCACATGTACACGTGAATGTCACCTCTACAGCTCGTGTGTACCCCCCTTTTATAGAAAAAATGGAAATAAAGAGCAAGCACTGACCCTCCTAAACTTTTTTGTGTTGGCAGGATCTATATCCAGTGGAGGGAAAGGGAGCATGAGACAATTAGTGAATTGGTCGCGGGAGATCCGAATGTCATGGCTCTGTTGATGTAATGTGGTTTACTTAAGTTCTTCCTATGTCCATTCATGTGAGCGCAACCAAGGCTACTGAATGCCTTGATTGATTACTGGCACCCTGATGCAGAGGCCTTCATGCTAGAGGGGCAATCACTGGTGCCCACCACCAAGGATATCTACTTTTTGGCTGGCCTCTCAAGAAGAGGGGAGCCAATCAATTTCAGGACGTTCCCTGCGGGACCGCATAACATAGCAGAACTGATTGTTGAGCACTATGAGGCTGGGACAAACCGTGTGAGCTCCCAGGTGCCCATCAGTAAGATCACGAACCTATCATTGTAGGTGATATTATTACTGATTGGGCGGATTACTGGTTCAACAACCTTTCATCAAGTGTCTCACGCACAAATGAACTATGCTATCCAGTGCTTGAATGCACAGATTTTTTATTAGAGTACCACACTACTTGAGTGTATGAAGAGGCAATTGATAGATTGCCAACAGTAGACATAGAGGAACTTTAGGTTTGGGACTATTATGTGTGCATTATTTTTTGAGAGAGTTCTGAGTTTCAGTCCTCGGGTAGCAGTACGTGGACATCATGTTGATTAAGGTTGGTTGTCATTGATGCCAACCCTTGAAGAAAGACCCGTAAAACAAAGGTTTGGGTAATGGACCCAATAGTGTTTGATGTAAATATGACTCACTATTGTTTTGTCATAGTTTATAAGAAGTAAATATGGATGAACTCCAAAGTGGTCCCCTTATGGTGAAAGCCCTCACGGGAGGACGCTTTGTGGAGTAAGAGAACCCATGCTTAATTGTGGAATAATGAGATCAAGGAAAGTGAATTTGTCA
>ML788010.1:113446-123595 GCA_009831015.1 Picea engelmannii
TATAATGATTCAGATCTTGAAATTGATATTAAAGTGAGAAAACATATCCAAGTATTTGTGGTTCAAAATTAAGCTTATGGGTATTTGTATTTTGGGAGTTACACTCTGTGGAAAATAGGGTTTGTGGCCAGTCCTGAAACTAGTCAAAATCAGGTGTTTCAGGTAAAAACATCATAACTTCTTCATAACAGATCCAAATTTAGTGAGACTACATGTGTTGGTTAGTGTATAGTTTGTAGTATGTTTTGTGATAGTTTTAGAGCATTTCATGAAACATTTTGTGCGGGGCACTCTCTACAAGGTCACTCTCTAGAATAAGCCAAAATTCAGCAAGGTTTGTCATTTTTGCTATAACTCCTTTTCTGAGAGGTTCCAAGTAGTGCCACTTGGAGGAATTGCACAAAACACACTGAAGAAAATTTTGTATCAGTTTCATATCTTTATACATTACAGGTTCAAGGTTATGATTACTTCAAGTTAGGGTTGTTGACTAATCCAAAACTAGGCATGTCAGACTAAAGAAAAGTTTGATGAAAATGCTAGTCTCTTGCTGTTAAAGCTAAGGAAAGTTTGAAGGAATGTGATCAGATACACCAGGTCTATTACAAAGCTACAAATCAGATTTTGATGATTAAATTAATGAGGGATTTTGGTTGAGGTACATGTTGAGTACATGGTTGAGACAGTAGTTGATGAGTTGGCACATATATGAGGTGTATAGTTGATGATGTTGGTACATATTGATGAGTCATAGTTGATTTGCAGTTGACACATGATTGGTACATACTTTATTCATTGTTGGATGCACTTATTTATGGTACAAGTTGATTAAAGGATTGTGCATGGTTGATGCACTTGTTTATGGTACAGGTTGATTACAGGATTGTGCATGGTTGATGCACTTGTTTATGGTACAGGTTGATTACAGGTTGGTGCATGGTTGATGCACTTGTTTATGGTACAGGTTGATTACATGTTGGTGCAAAGTTGATGCACTTGTTTATGGTACAGGTTGATTATAGGTTGGTGCATGGTTGATGCACTTGTTTATGGTACAGATTGATTACAGGTTGATGCATGGTTGATGCATGGTTCAGATTTATTGGTATAGGTTTACAGTGGTATATCTCATAGTGATAGTATGACAGTGGTTCCATCATTATACTTCAACTTCAGGGTGGTAGGATGGGGCAAGGACAGGTGGTTGTAGCCACCTTCCGGTTGTAGCTGAAGAACATAGGGGGTTGTAGCCTCCTTCTAGTTGTAGCCAGAGAATTGGGGAGTTGGAGCTTCCCTCAGGTTGTAGCCTAAGAAACTAGGGGGTTGGAGCCTCCTTCCATTTGCAGCTGGAAAACAAAGGAATTTGGTGCTTCCAATGAATGTAATTCATCAAGACATATAAGAAAAATCATTCTGTGGTTTTCTCCCGATTTGGGTTTCCACGTAAAACACTGGTGTACTGTGTATGTGTATGATTGTTCATTTGTTCATTGCTTATTTACTCTGCAATTATTGGATAATAATTCTTCATTGATATAACACTTGGATTATATGGTTAAGAGGGACTAAATTTCTCTATTACTGATTCACCCCCCCCTCTCAGTAATCCAACACATCAGGCTTTGTTTCCTGCACTGTGTAGATGGGTCGTATTGATGCCATGACAGGGTGGTGGAAGGAAAAATGAGTCCTTTGACGATAAATTTTTTTGCTGGATGTCGCAGCTAATCCCCATGATCGAGGATTACCCATATGTAGGGATAGATTTATCAAGGAATCCTGAGATAATCCTGAGATACTTGTGCCTCCTGGTGAGGAGCGAGGGGAGATGGGTAAGTCTCTACCTTTGTAGTTTTTTCTTTTTTTGTATATGTAATTTTTATGTCATTTTTGTTATATATATCATTTTTTTTATATGCCAGAGTATTTGATGGGTATACATTTGTTCCATGTAGATGTGGGACCCATGCGACCTATCGATTATGCACAGAATAGGCGTCGTCCTTGGCTAGAAGATGTAGCTGTTGCCAAGGGACCAGCAGTAGAAGGGAACCTCCTAGCCGAGGAGGCTGAGAGGGTCCTTAGACAAGTTGATCAAAACTTCACTGCACTCACTTGCATAGTACCGATGGCAGAGATAGAGAACCTACCACCATCCATGCAGCCTCATGTAGTAGGGGCACCTCAAACATGGGTCCGAATTTTTAGGTGTTTAGCCCATGCTGTGGACTATTATAACAGGGCCCATAGGCCCTAAACCTATTTAGACTTTTTACGTGCCACAAGCACTAATTGTATATATTTTTTGAGGGCATAAGCCCTGTGACTCATCATTTGTCCTATTTTTGAGGCGCTTGTGTCCATCTATGTACTCTGGTTACTTTATGATGTTATATATGCTTTTTTTTTATCTTTTGTGTCTTATGGATCATGTGTGCAAAAAATGTATTTACATGCTAATGGCAATGTTCTTTTATATGTGTGCAAGATGCCAATCTAAAATTTGATTAGCTAGAGTATCTGTAAGTTGGTTTAATCTCCTAGGAACATGAAAATATGTAATATAATCAAAGCTTCGTTCTAAGAGACATACCCTAAGGAATCATCGGTGTAAGGATGGATCATGAACCCGATATACTCTTTTTAGCTAAGACACAACCAGTTGAGCATCGAGATAGACTCAGAGATGAGAGATACCCAATGACAAGGTGTCATGAAGAAAATCAATAACTGCACTATACTCGGCGACATTATTTGTGGTGTCACCTAAGCATATACCTTCAGAAGATAACAACTGTCCTTGAGGAGTAAAGATTACCCAAGCTACAGAGGCAAGCCTCCGAGTGTGTCGACTAGCACCGTCTGCATACCCAATGAACACCTCGGAATCCCTTGACATCTGCCATATTGTCGAAAGATAACATCAATGACACGTCCATAACACTTAAAAGAAACTAAAAAGTAATAGTACAAAGATTGTACATATGTTACAAAAAGTTACCCACAGTGACCAGCCTATGAGTAATACTTCTTGAGGTAGAGCCCATTTCTAGGCTCTGCCAAAGCATTCCCTTCAAAGTCAACCAAACGATAAATGCCCTTTTTTAATACCTCTTTTATGATGAAGGGTTCAAACCACATGGGTTTGAATTTTCCTTCCCCCAGGGGGTCCTTATCTTGGTCATAGACCAGGACAAAGTCGCCTTCAGAGAAAATCCGAGGACGAACGGACCTATCATACTGACACTTGACCTTATGTTTGTGATACTCATTGGCTAGGGCTGCATCACAATGATGTTCATTGAGCTGCTCAAGGTGTACTAACCGTTCTTCAAGTGAAGAAGTGTCTGGCAATAATTGTACTTCCAGTTTTAGAGATGGGATCTGACATTCGATGGGAAAGACTGCCTCCATCCCGTAAATGAGTTGAAAAGGTGAGAAACTGGTTGCAGTCTTAACAAATGTTCAGTAAGCCCATAATGTCGAGTATAACATCAAATGCCAATTTGACTTGGTTAAGTTGATAGTTCACTGCAAAATAGTCTTAAGAGTTTTGTTTACAACTTCCACCTACCCATTGGCTTAGGGGTAGTAGGGTGATGAATGCTCTTGCCATAACCCAATATTTGATGTTAATTTGGCCATCATTTGGTTCTGAAAGTGACTGCCATGGTCAATAACAATCTCTCTCGGGACGTCGAACCTTGCTATGATTTGGTTGAATAAAAAGAGAGCTCCAGTCTCTCCATCATCTTTAAATGTTTGCATAGCTTCGACCCACTTAGTGAAGTAGTCGACAACTACAATGATATAGCAGTGCCCCCTTACTGAAGGGGGGTTGCAAGTAGTGTAATCAATCCCCTATTTGGTGAAGGGACCAACTATGATGACATGAAACATGGGAGCGGGATGTGCCCTAATCTTCGGAGAGAAGATTTGGCACGGATGGCACTTCTTGACCGATTCGATACAATCTTTTATAAGTGTCGGCCAGAAGCAACCTGCTCATAGAATATTTTGGGCTATTGCCATCCTAGAAAAATGACCACCACAAGATTCGGTATGGCAATCATTAAGCACAATGACTGCCTCCTCATGTGTAAGAAAATGATGTAAGATGTATTCTACACCTCTCCGATACAACATATCATTGAGTATGAGATAATTCTTAGCCTGATGGCATATACACTGACGCTTGTCACGAGAAGTAGAAGTGGGGCACTTCAATGTCTGGAGATAGATAAGTATATCTCCGTACCAGGGATCTGAAGATGTGATCAAAAACATATCTCCCCTGATAAGTGATTCTTCAGGAACAACGTCACCTGACTCAATCGAAAGTTCTAAAATAAGTTCTACAAAGATCAATGACTTTTTGGACTTCACTAAAACGAAGTCTAAGTCAAACTCTTGGAGGATGACTATCCATCTACTAATTTTTCCGCCTATAACCCATCGTGTCAACATATACTGGAATGGATTTACGACAACAATGACGGTGGTCTTGCGAAACAGAACATAATGCCATAACTATTGGATAGCATGAACTACTGCCAATCCAAGTTTTTCGATATGAGAATAATTGAGTTCTGGTCCTATGAGGCCTTGACTCAGGTAATAGATAATGTATTCAGAGAACAAATCATCTTCTTGAACTAAAACCATGCTAATGGTAGACTCTACAACAGCCAGATATAATAAGAAATCTTTGTTATAGTTAGGTTGTCATAGCAGAGGTGTAGTTGTGAGGGCGTGTTTTAATGCATCGAAAGAGCACTGAGCATCTTTGTCCCAGAAAAAAGGAACATCTTTCTTTAGTAAACACATAAAGCCCTTGGTGATTTTGGCATATTTGGTGATGAAGCATCATAAAAAGTTTGCCTTGCCTTGTAGACTCTAAAGTTGTAGGATTGTGCGTTGGGGGGGGGAACTGGATTATTGCCTCTACCTTGAGAGGATCGACCATGATCCCTATTGGTGATATGATGAAACCTAACAAACGTCCTGATGTTACACAAAATCTGCACTTGTTTGGATTCAAGAAAATCCTAAAGTAGCGTCAGCGTTTGAAGATTAGTCTAAGGTGTGTGGGATGATCCGTCCTCTTGTGAGATCAAGATGCTAAATCATCTAGGTAGGCCTCGACTATATGCTTGAGATCATGAAAGCAAAATACATGGCCCACTGGAATGTGGCTCCAACATTTTTAAGACCAAAAGGCATCTTACAATATGCGAATGTACCCTAAGGACATATGAATGTCATTTTGTCTTGGTTTTTGGGCTTGATTTGGATTTGATTATATCCCGAAAAACCATCCATGAAAGAAAAGGCTTCGCAACCAGCACATTCATCAATGATATGGTTAATGAATGGTGTTGGAAAATTATCTTTGGGACATGGCTTGTTCAAATCATGGAAATCGGTACATACACGAATCGTGCCTTGTTTTTTATTAACCGGCACAGGATTTGACACCCATTGAGTCAAATGGATAGGATAGATAAAAACTTCCTTTAGAAATTTCTCAACCTCAATCTTGATGGCTTTCGCTTTCTTAGGATTAACTGGATGAAGTTTCTGTCGAATAGGCTTGGCATCAGGATACGTTGTGATTTCATGTTCAACTATTTTTGGATTGATACCTAGCATTTCCTCATAAGACCAGGCAAAAACGTCGCGAAATTCTTTGAAAATATCCGTGTAGATTTGACTCTCTTTAGGGGAGCAATCCTCTCCGACGAAGATGTTCTCTACGATGCTAGGGTTTCGAGAGATGTTGATTGGTACAGTTTCATCCATAGTTTCCATATTTCCCTCAACATAAATTTCATGTGTAGCTAAGAGATTAATGGGACACGAATGATCTCCCGTCATGGTCACAGTGAATTCCCTCGCATTGATTTGTCTTAAATTTGGGAGAAAATATGATCTGTGATGAAGATCTTCCCAAGGTTTGTCTGGAATAGTCATTGCTTCAATTACTGCTTCATTAGAAGGCAATACTAAGTCTAACGAATCAATGTTAGTGAGAGAACCATGAGCCCAAATAGGCTCTAAGAGTGGATCTAACTCTTGTTCAGGAGTCAGATCAGGGTTAGTTGAAGCTTGTTGGACTAGAGAGTACACTAATTCAGTGGAAAACAAGGGCATAGACATGCCTGGGTGCCCTGTCTCATCCATCGTGGCCGATGGGGAAGGAAGAATCCATGGGTCCTCGAAATAAGTCGTGTGAAATGATGAAACTTGAAAAATATCAACCTTATGGTGATTAGATATAAATTTGAGATTTCCTTGAGGAGGTGGGTAATCAAAGGTACCCATCAAGGATGGGTCCAAACCAAATCCTACGTTAATGACACCTAGTTGAGGATTATCAATCATCGAGACCGTGGATGCCCCCAAAGCTGGGTCAAGTCTGGAGAAAGAAAATTAGTCAATGGTCACTATCCAACCCTCGTATGGAAACAAAAAGACCCAAAAAACTATAGCAACCACATATTGCATAAAATAATTCCAAATCCATCCTAAAAAGAGGTTATAGTCGAGGGGAGCATCAACTACCTCTACCTCGACGCACACGGTTTCCCCTCCTAACTGCACGGGGAAAGAAGGAACGATGCCATGTTGTTGGAATGAACGGCCATCAAAAGCAGTGAGGAGAGTAGGTGATGGAGACAAAATGGGTTGGCCAATGTCCTTCCAACATGCCAATGACATAATGCATGTCGAGGCACCCTCGTCAACCACTGTGTGGAAGATATTCCATGTAAAAATTTTCATGGGGTAAGCCACTACTATCTGAAATGCGATGTGGTAAGGCAGAAGAGGTTTTAAGTAGATTGTATCTAACATGATGGTACCTAGATTACAAGTCTCAGTAGATCCCAAAGTGGTTAACAAGGCTTTCCTCTGAGTAGGTCAACTTTGGAGGACCTCTAAAGAAGACATCGCAAAAGGGGTTTGTGATAAATCTTCCACCACAGAGTAGTTTTGGGAGGCCCTTGCGTTGGGGTTATGAGAAGCTTTTTTAAATGCACCTTTTGGAATGCATGTCATTGTTTCTCCCAGCGTCTTCTCAATCTGTAGAGCAAGAGATGGGATATCATCTTCTTTACCCTTCTCAGAAGCACTTAGTTTACTATAATCATGCACTCTAATAGATATGAAAGCATCACCCCTAACCATATATATGTTCGTGGATGAGGGATTGTTCAGAGCTGGGCAGGTTTCTTGGCTACCCCCTTCCATGCTTGTAGAGGCTTGATTTAGATTTTACCCATGTTGAAAGGGATTAGTCAACACTGCTTGTTGTTGTTGTGTGATAAACTTTTGGGCCTTTGCAAATCAAGGACATAGATGGGTCAGGTGGTCTTCCATGAACAAGTTGCATGGATACCTCACCTTCCTTTTTTCAGTGTTGTCCCCACCAGCATTATCATTGGGTTTTTTATCCCCCTTACCCTTCTTTCATTGTTTTTTCTTCCATTCAGGCTATTGGGTGGACTTTGGGTTAGTCGACTACATTGTGTGTACCTCCGAAGTTTGGGTAGGGGGAGCATCCAAAGCAGTAGTTTGGCTGGCCGCTGTGTGTTGTATGGATAACTGTTGCAACTACTTTGTCAATTGCTTAGTGGGATTGGTTTGTGCTGAACCGATAATACCATTGGCATGCGGTCCAACTCTCTGTCTAGTTTTATCCAGTATTGAATGTGGCGCATCTGGCAAGATGTTGTATAATAAACCGGATTGAGAATAGATGAGCTCAAACTGTTGAGCCCACATGATGACATATTCTTCGGAGAAAATTTCGGATGTTGCGACGTCTTTGGATAACTGTGGGACCAAAGACTTAAGGAACCACTCAAGCAGGAATGCTGGTGGGATTGGTACTTTGATTAAACTCTTTCGGTGTCTCCATTCTCGGATGTGATCAGAGATATGGTCCACTCTCGTCTATTTGAAATTAGCAAGTAGCTCTGTTCCAGTGTTGTATCTCACAGGTAACTGGAAATGATCGAGGAAATCCATCTCCAATTCACCAAAAGAAGATTATCTTGAGTAATCAAGCTCGATGTACCATTTCACAGCACTCCCAATGAGAGTATGTTGAAACAATTGCAACTGTACAGAGTCATCTTTCAATGAGTTAGATGAACACTAAAGATGGAAGGTAGTCACATGATCACCTGGATCTTCGTTAGGCTTGGATTCGAACTTTGGAATGTCTAAAGGAAACTTCGTCGCCATAAGAGGCCAACGTGGATCGTGACAAATAGGGTCATTCAACAACCTTGTCAAATCTGACAAGTGTAACATTGCCAGGAATGGTAGTTTGGATTGTTGTTGATAACCTGGGAAAAAGGGTCCTGGAGTTTGACTGGCACCAGGTTGCCAAGAAAAGTTTGGCTATTGACCCAGATTTTGGTAGAAACCATGGCCCTGGCCAGCATAAGGATTTTTCATATGTGGAGACATCATTGGTTGATTTCCAAAATGGGACATAGATGGTTGGGCGTGAATTGTATTCGAAGGAATTTAGGAAGGATTACTCCATGCTGGTTCCATGGGGATAGGCATAATGGTTTGTCTGGGGTTCCATTGATTGTGAAAAGAATTACCCCAGATCGACATTCTGGAGGAGGGAATGGATCCCTACCCTGAATTCCAACACCCTGTTAGGTTTGCTCCCTGTGTAGGAATAGTACCCTAAACAAGAGTAGATTGTCCAAAAATGGGGTTTCCCCCAGTCGGGAAAGCGGATGATGAGAAAGTGCTATTACCAAATGTTCCATTCTAAGAAAATGGTGTCGAACCTATTATCATACTATGCGAAGGTGGTCCTTGAATCCCTGCTCCAAATAAACTATTGTGTGTAGGTTGTCTGGAAGATTGCTGATGCGAGTCGCCGAGTGAAGGGGACGAAGGAGGGATATGAACTCCTCCGTAAGGGAAAGAATTAAAAGGAGCATAAATTCCCCCCATGTGACCTTGTAGAGGAGCGCTAGAGCTCCCTTCCCCCATACCCAAAGTATGTAAAGTTGAGTAGGAAAGTACAAGAATTGTACTTGAACTAGGCATCCCGTATGAGAATGGAGGGTCTGTCACACTAGGTGTGAAGGGGGTTGTGATCACCGCCAAAGACGGGTTCAAACCATTGTGCGAAGTGGCTCAGATCGATGATGGTAGGTTAGGAGGTGGAAGCTCTCCTATGGTGACAACCGTGGTGGGAATCAATGAATTCCCAGAAGAAATAAAAACATTTGTTTCCATTGCTGCATGTCACACTGTCTAGTGCTCGTAAAATTGAATTGGTACAATGAAAGGTGCCAAGAAATTAGTGCTTTGGGTTTCAACTGGGCCAAGAGAAGTTTCTTCAAGGTCCAAAATGGTCGATTCCTCTGGGGGTTGTTCGTGGCACAATGGTTTGTAACATGGTCGCTTCAAAAGACCCTTGTTGGTCTAGCTTTCGCCTTAATGGTGGCGGGGGTGGCTCCAGTGTAACCGACGACAGGCCAAGAAGCCTTCATGACCGACGGAGATTGGGATCCTCCACTGTGTGAGAATATCCAAGACACTCTAAGGTAGTCTAAATGGTCAAAAGTAACACACACTAAAAAAATTCCCTAAGAGATAAGACAAGCAAACACTAAATTAATTGGAAGAACAGTTACAACAACCAATACTAGAGCAACTTACCAGTGCAAGTGCAACTCGAACATGGAAGCACCCTCTGGGTATACTTTGTAAAGCATGGCTCGATGTCTATCCTAGATACCATGGTATAACCCCGTAGTCACCTGTGTATGTCCCTAAAAAGATTGACAACTAGGTTGCCAGTGTGTGAATAGTCACCAGGTGGGTAAAGTCGAAAGTCGGATAGACCACAATGAGCAGGGAATCGAACCCGAAACCTATCAAGGGTATCGAGAGAAAATGGTCTGGAAGACAATTGAGGACCTCGAATGGATACGAGACCCATGAAGCCCCGTGGAAAATGCAAACAATGGAATCCCAAAACAAGCCCTCTATATGTGCTCTCCACTACGATTGGTCTAGCTTTGGAGGGGTTATCTCCACTACCTTTTTGCACGTGACCTCATTTTTATCCCCTGTGTTAGAGGGGGGTCCCAGATAACTTTCACAACA
>ML788010.1:156456-186326 GCA_009831015.1 Picea engelmannii
TTTAAGACTACAACCATACAAACAGATGTCCCTCAAGCAAGCCAAGAAGGATAATAAATTATCACCAAAGTACTATGGCCCTTATAAGGTGTTGCAAAAGATTGATACTATGGCATACAAATTGGAGTTGCCTGCATCTTCACAAGTACACCAAGTTTTCCATGTTTCATGCTTAAAGAAGGTTATAGGCGACAAGATCCCAGTTCAAACTATATTGCCAGAACTTGACAAGGAAGGAAAAATCATATTGGAGCCTGAAGCCATCACTGACACAATAATTTTCCAATTGAGTAATAGATCCATTTCAGAGTATCTCATTAAATGGAGGAAACTACCAGCTGAAGATTCCACTTGGGAAGATGAGTCTTTTATACAAAAGCATCCAGAGTTACTCAGGCATTGCCGACAACACTTGTCTTAACGGGAGGGGCATGTTAAGCCCTAATATTGGCTCATTACCCCTTAGTTGGGCCATATTATATTAGTAATGTTATTTTATTTATGTCGGCTTTAGGCCATTAGTTGTAATTATACCTCCTAGTCTCCTATATATACAAAGGAGACATTTTCATTTTGAATCATCTTGTACTTGAAAATTTAAGTGGGGTAAAAGGAGGTTGCCCCCTCGAAGAGGATTATTATCTGAAATTATCTCTTTTTCAAGGCGTTGAGTACTTTTCCAGAGGTTTTTCTATGTTATATTGATGTTTGGTTCTTAACAACCGACATGCAAATTGGTTGCAATGCCTTATCATTTATGTATAATTAATAATATATTAGATAGGTGGGACCCCTTCATGTGAATTATGATGAACAATGGATCTTTTTATCTCATCACTCAGGATTACCTTGCAAAATATATCTACATTTCTAAATGTTTTCCAAGGCAAATTGGTAATTGTTTGGTTATGTGCAAATTGAGTTGAGTAAATTAAAGGGTTGTGTAATGGTCCTCTTGCTTACTATTGTTGCACATGTGTTCGGATTTTTATCATGACTTTGGGAATCACTTTGTTATGGTTTGTTTGCATATGTTAAATGTTCAAGCTTCAACTCACACACACATTGTTCATGGTTATGATAATGGAAAAGGCTTATGTTATTATTTTGAGGGAAATTAAATCCTTGCAAGTTGGGATTCGTTAGACATATGGTATTATGATCATATTATATGATAAGTTTAATGTGGGTGATGTGGTGATCCCCTTTTTTTAGCAATGGATATGAAATATGGTGTTAAGGTTCCATACAACAAGTGATTAATTGTTGTTTAATTTGGAAACTTGTGGCCTATTATATGACTTGTTATGGTAATGTTTTGGGGCTAGTGTATGGCATGCTCATACTTGGGTTGGTGGTAATTTATGTTTGAAATGACGTGCAATTACTACACATTTCTCCAACCATAGACAGTCATAGGAAAATTTTCATCCTTTGTTATATCTTTCCTGATATGAATTGTTATGTTTGGCATGTGGGTGTTGTTTGTGACCCTGTGTGGTCTGAGGGAATTGTTGTTATAAATGAAATGGAGAAACAAGGTTTTGTTTTCTCCCTAGGTACCATCCACAACCTAGTTTGAAGTTATGTGACAGTTTGTTGGGTGAATCTAAATCTTGGTTCTCATTCTATGATTGGTTTTTCGATGGTGGCACTGTGGAAATTCTTCCCACAATCTTGAATGTATACAAGGGAAATTGTTTGGTGGAACTTTGGATTCGACTGTGTCATATTTTTTAATG
Organism: Picea engelmannii; assembly: GCA_009831015.1. Lineage (NCBI taxonomy): Eukaryota > Viridiplantae > Streptophyta > Pinopsida > Pinales > Pinaceae > Picea > Picea engelmannii. The sequence goes on from ML788010.1 coordinate 158,199, forward strand.
ATGATGTTAGAGTTTTGGTACAATACAAACTCCTTTAACTAATACTATCTCCCTCCAATCAGACCGGACCCACTTTGGATGAGTGGTTGTAAACACATGTTGGGGATTTAATTTGAGTTTGGTTTTGATTTAAAAGTGGGTAAACATGTTACTTGTATCATTGGTTCTGTGTTACCTATGAGGGTTTTTGTCGATTTTTATTGGTGGATCACTAGTGAATAAAGCTACTGGTCTTTTGAACCCAGTCTATCACATGATAGGCATTGTAGGGTTGAAATTATTATGCCCAATTGTGGTTGGCATATTTTCCATTCCATCATGCCCTTAGTTGGCCTGAGTTTTGTTACTAGAATCAATTTGTTGTTAAGTAACATATGAAATTAAAATCTTGTAATTAAAAGGAAACAAATTTTTCAGTGAATGAAGATGGTTGAAGTTATTTTATTTCAATGCTATGATTTTAAACGTGTAGAGTTGAAGATGACCTGTATGGTTGCATAATTCCTATTTAAATGAGTTTATGTTAAATATTTTATAATGGGTAAGATAAATTTTGGATTATGCTATTTTATGTGGAAGATAAATGGTTTGTATTGGTTCTTCTCATCCCTACCTATTGTTTGGAGTTATTCTTCTTTATATGTAACATCCCCAACATCTGACTAGGCTATGCCATGTAAAAAAAATTGAACTGTATGCAAATTAAAACACATATACACAAAAAAAATTGCAGAACTTTATATATAAAAATTAAAACATACAAATACATTATGTAAATGCACATATTCATAAGGAAATAATAGTAGATATATATATGCAACATAGATAGGCAATACCCATAAATATAAACAAAAATTTAATAATGCAGTATATAAATTAACACACAATTGACACTTATCTTGGTAAGAATATCACCAACTGCGTGTAGACCTTCCATGAACCTCCCATCCTTAGACGACATTTCTCATCACTCTCAGAAGTGGGTTACCCCCGATTTGGGACTAAAATCCACCTGGGTAAAGGGATTCCTAACTAGGCTGATGTATCTCAGACAACAGGAAATAATTTGTCACAGAGGCCAAATCAAACTAATAGCCTACAGTCTCTCATTCTCCACATCCCTATCGCACCCAAGGAAGTGTGCCCCTTCTCTGCTCAATAGTCCCTCAAATTCCCCACTTCCCTTCCAGGGCTTCAACAATAGGGAGAACAGAAAGTGTCAGATCCCCGTAGTTGTATTTTATCACCTTTGGGAATCAATTCCCAACAATTCTCTCACCTAGAGATTTTTCTCACGGGCCTGAAAAGCCACCTCTTCAATATCCCACGGGCCTGACAACCCTCTTCTTAAGCCTAACTCCTGAGATAACTAGGTATAGGTAGAGGTACAAGTATGGGTATGGTATTGGTTCAAGTATGGATACAGGTACAGGGAGGTATGTAGGATAGTTGAATGAGTGAGTGAATGATGATGGAATGAATGAAAGGAAAATGACTAAGTCCAAACTATATGTATGCATGTTCCCAAATTGACACTTGTCATGTTGGGAGCAACTTTGGCCTAATTTTCCCCATCCTTAGAACTTAGAATAAAATAATTATCCATACTTTATAATTTAATAAATATTAATATAATATTCATTTTTTCCTTAATCTCCCTAGCTTATCCATTCTCCTTAACTTTTATCCCCCCCTTTCCCTAACTAGTGGAGTTTAGTCCCCCATACTCTTTTAACAAGGTCGGTCTACACACAATAATGTTTTTTATATTAATGATGAGACATATACAAAAATAAGATCACTGGCCTTTAGCATCTAGGCTCTCTGGCCTAATTCAAAACTTAAGCCTCCTAGCTTATAATAACTGGCTCGCCAGCCTATAAAACACAACATATACACAAAGGCTCCCTCGCCTCAAAATTGAACACACTTAAGTTTGTTGCACGCAATATCCTATAATGTGCACACTTCATCATTTTAGTATGCAATACATGTGTGCCCTATACCATGGAAGGTGCATACAAAAAATGATATCAAACAGCTCACCAGCTTAAGTGCATTTTCATTTAAATTTAAAATTGGGTTCGACCTAGGGGTATTAAATTAGAATTTAGATACTTCTTTACATCTTCGCTCAAGTAATAGATATATGTGTAAAGGAAAAATAAATATGGAAATTGCAGGGTGGCAGTTCTAAGGATTTTTATATTTTTGTTCTTGGGACAGTTGGGTCTTAAGTTTGAATGTTGAATAGAGTTTTTTTTGGAATAATGGAAATGATGATTTGAATATAATAAATTTTAATTCATCAACATAATAGTAAGCATCTCAATCCCAACCATTATATCACTTTCTACTTATCACAAGCCCCTCACTTTCCCATATACATTTAAATTTTCCTTTTTTTGTTGTTGTGAATTTTATTAGAATGAAAGTGGTTTTAAAAGGAAGAAGTTGGGAATTGATTGTTGTTTGGATGTTAGTGTGATTGTTTTCTAAAATTTCTTGAACAATACTCATGGTGTTTTCCAACCATTATACCACTTTACACTCATTACAATCTTGTCATCTTCAAAATAACGTTGTTCACTCTCTGTTCAAACAACAATTGATTGGTGATTTTATGGATGGATTGCATGTGATTCTTTGGTAAATGATAAGAGACAAATTTTAACTATATTTTGGTAGAGTTAATGAATGGATTATTAAGAAATTTTCATGACATGTTTTGGATCATTTCAACAGGATGAGACTTTTCAGTAGAGGTAGTAATGGAAGAGGTAATAGAGGTAGGGAAAATTGGCATAGTGGTCATAGAAGACCTCGGTTTTTCATACATTTTGATACTAACCCCCAGGAATTGAACCATATTTTCATAGATGGGTTCTTCAACCTACTAGGCCAACGAATCCTTCAACCTCGACCTCAAGGACCACCCTTCCAAGCACATCAGAATCTTTTTGGCATTCCAGTCCCTCCTCATGTATCAATGCAACTAGAACCATCCGCTAACAATGGTTGGAAAGATTTTCGACCAGATGGTTTTCCACCACCATGGTTGGCCCACTGCATCATTTCCATTACCCCCTCCACCACCAAAAAATCAATTTTCCCAAGTTGATCCTACTGTCTCACGTGTGTAGTCATCACATGACAGTAAAATATTAAAAACAAATGTCCCCGAGCTTGTGCAGGACAAGGGAAAAAGAATAGCTAACCCCTCTGACTCATCTAAGGAATCTATCAAACCATTATCCTCTCACCTTCATATTAAGCATTAATATTCTCATGTTATTAGTGCATTCCATCCTCAAGGCTCTAACCAGTCAAAGGCTTCCATAGAAAAGTCAAAAGGGGACAACAGTGAGAAGAGGGATAATGCCTCACATAGTAAATATGTATTTTGATGATGATTAAGGTTTTTTTATATGTTGAAGACAATATTTTTATTTTGACACTGTTTTGGACATCGACATTCATTTGAGCATTTTTTATTGGACAACTTGGATATGATGATATTTTTGAGGACATGATTATATTACATTTTGATGATATTTATTATTTGAGTATATATACATATGAAGAGGGAGTTACAAGGAGATATTTTTGAATTGAATGATTTGGATATTTTTTATTGTAAAAGGAAATAAATTGGAGTCAAAATGGGTCCCACCTATCTAGTAATTATTTAAGACCCTTATTTATATATTATTGTTATTTATTTGTCTCAAACTAAAGTTAAGTTAATTTGACTTAACTAAATAAAGGTAGTTGAACTACCCTAACCTATTAAGGAGGAATAAAATCCCAATGAGATGAAGAGACAAGGGAGAGAATATAAGGAGAACTACAACCAAAAGGTTTTCTCTATACTAGTGAGATACTTTCAAATTTCATTCATTTTGATTTTATGAGAAGGATTAATCCTCTGGATGACAACAGGGTCTTATTGAAGGAAACATGATTCAAAAACTGAATCACATATTTCAACAACTTGTTTTAAAGGTGTATGATCTATCTTTGGTACTCTGTGTATTTTTCCTTGTGCGTGAATTGAATTTCATGACTGATAAAGAATATCTTGCAGAGCCAAGTGACAATATCTTGTAGAGCCAAGTGACAACATTTTGTAGAGGAATGTAGCAAGTTAGTATGTAGAAGGAAAGTCATTCGATAGAGAAGTTGGACGAAGTATTTGAGGAGATAATGAGGTTGATGTTGGAGTTGACAGAAGAATTGGTCATCATGAGGAAGTTCAGAAACATAAAACTTTCATGATCAACGAGGATGATGTAGGAGCAGAAGCAACAAATCATAGGAGCCGAGAGACAGCTGCAAGAGAAAGTTTGGGATCCAGGAGGATTTAAACCATGGTAAAAATCTCATTAGTAGGAGCTCATGATTTTTGTAGTTTTGGAGTATGATGCAGGAGCATCACTCCACCTCATCATGCGCTAGTCAGATTTCATGCATGGTGTGCATTTCAGTAAGGAGAGGCACCACCCTCTCATTTTTCCTTGAGAATCCAAGGTGTGGTCCAAGAAATTAAGGAGGACAAGCTCAAAGAGCCGAATCATGATTTCACACAAGCTGCAGAGAAGGTCATCATTAAGTGGTTGACAGAAAAATGGATCTGCATCCGATTTGGAGCATATTTTCATCATTGTAATTTGCCCTTTCGATAGCAATTTTGAATGGTGATTTGACACCACTAATTTATCTTGCGAGGGAATCTCATAGATCCCCTCTTGTATAAATCTTTGTATTGTAAGAAAAGTTATATGAGTTATAAGTGATAGGTCAGGTTATAGGAGAGATACAGAGAGTCGAGACTCATTTGTAGCTCGAAATCCACCATTGTAATTTGGAATTCCACCATTAATAGAAAATGAAAATTTTTCTTATTTTCAATTTCTGTGTAATGGGTGTTGTGTTATGAATGTCATTTACATGTTTTTGAATTGTAGATGAATGTTAGAAATCGTCTGCATGGATAGAGATACAATTTTCTATCTGAGAGTGTGTCGAGTTAAGTATAGTTCTCTAGGCTAAATGAAAGGAGTGCAAGAAAGAGAAAGCAAACTTTGTGAGTCAACACAAGGAGTGTGTGTCTGAACTCAGTGGAGTCAAAAGAGAAGTTTCTAGGAGGGCACACAATATTAATTTACAGACTCGGAGAGAAATTTCAAGGCGGTTAAGTACATTGGAAAGAAAGATTGTGTGAGAGGAAGCACGGTTCAAAGTTACTGAACACTCTGAAACACTCTTCCAGGAGGGCATTGAGATAGTGTGAGCATGAACAAAAGAAACATGGTTGGAGGTGTTGGATAATCCTAGAATCACTGAACATTCTTGTGAAGGAAGGCTTTGCAAGAAGTGCGTTGATAAAGGAAAGGATATGCCTTAAATCTTTCCCTGAGGCTAACAGAGAAGTTGTCGAAGAACTAAGCCAAGCACAAGGAGTGAGCCTAAGTTGTTGTAAGTTCACCTTACAATCTCAGGAAGCAAGGTGAGATACTTCTAGGAGGGAAAGAAGAAGTCCATTGAAGGAAAAAAAGGAACTGGGAACCTTGGAGGTTTTCAAGATGAGTAATGTCACATAAGAGTCTGCGTAGGACTTTGCAAGTAGTGCAGAAAGAGTTTGAGAACAACCTAACCCTCAAAAGGGGGAATTGCACTAAGTGTGAAAAATATTTGAGGACTTTTCAAAGTCCCAAAGATGGATAAATAATCCATCGTCAAAAAGGAGACAGGTGGTAGAAGATCAAGAATTTTGGGAGTGGTAACTTCAGAAGATTTGCCGTAAGAAAACAAACATCTTCACAAAGTCGTGAAGAGCGATTTCAATCTAGACCATTGGATCTAGAAGGAGACATGGAAGAGATCCACACAATTTGGAGGAGGAACCCTTCAGATAAAATTAAAGAGGAGAACAGTTGAAGCGTTGGGTAGCAAAGTAATCCTAGTCGTCCATCGAGGTAGGACGCATGGCAAGGATCAACACATCGTCGGTTCAAAAATGAGAAGGAGAAGCAAATTCGGAGAAGAGGGGACTCGTGAATTATGAACTCATGATGTTGATCACAACCATTGATCATGACAAGAGCATGGATCGTAGATTTGGTTCTGAAGAATTCGTCGATTTGGAGGTCGAGAAAAAGGGAGAAAGAATCTCGCGAAAGTTCCAAAATATGGGATCACGAAGGGAGTTGTCCCATGGTCAAAGTCTATGGTCACATCAAGAAGGAAGCCTAACATGGGGAGATAGCAGCATTAGCATTAAGAGTTGAAAAAAATTCTAAGGAGAGGGTCCGCGGGTGCTACATAACTATGTCGAGGAAGTGAAGGGCTTGTGTCAAGTTAAAACGGTTCCAGTAGGAGTTTGACGAACCATTTGGTTATGTGACTTGAACGATCCTAGATCGGGAGGTTGAGCATCCCTTTGGATGGAAGGGGTTTGTGCCAATTAACATCAAAACCCCTAACCATCTTTCTTCCAATGTCAATACTAAATATCGTCTTATTGATTTCTAGGTCCTGCAAGATGATGATCACTTTTTTGGGATCATGATAGGCCCATTACCCTTGCCACATGTGTTTGTTGTTTGAGAGGGTGATCAAAACTCCTTATGCATCGTATTTCAATGCAATAATAATCGATCTAAAATAGATGATGTATTTATCTATGAAAAACGTTATCCTACCCGATTCCCAAAATGTTTCCCCCTTCCTTTGTACATAAATAATAAATTGGGTTTTTAGTTTATTTATTTTTGTCTTTCACTTTTTTTTGTTCTTTTTTATTGCATGATAGTTTTTCAAGAGTAAATTTTGGATCAATTTTTCCATAACTATGTCATTTTGTCAATATTTTTTATCGATGAAAAATAACACATATATAGTTGTCACGATTTCCTCCTTTCAGACATCACTGAAATTTCTTGTTGTTTTCAATACTGTTGTAGCATAGTTGATTTTGTCTTCTTCCTTATTTCTGTTATCCCTTTCTTCCTTCCATCCTTAGATTCAAAGAGCATTATCAGAAGAATTCTCCTTGAAACTTTAAGAAGCATTATATATTGTTCGAATTTTATGCATACAGGACCAACCCCCCTCATACGTACCACTTTCCATAAGTTATTCCCAAAATCTCGTCTCATTATTTCCCTTAAACCATATTTCCCCCCATGTTGCATATCTATTATTTTCGGTAGTTTTTCTATCATATACTTCTACTGGTCTATGAAACTAGACACACTAAGTTTCAAATTTGTTGAGAACATATTCCCTATGGATTCACTAGTTTGTTGACACCAAAAAGCGCAATGTAGGGTACCCACATGCAAATTGGTTGCAATGAATTACTATTTATGTATAATTAATAATATACTAGATAGTGGGGACCCCATCATGTGAATTATGATGAAGAATGGATATTTTTATCTCAAGACTCAGGATTACCTTGCATAATATCTCTATGTTTCTAAATGTTTTCCAAGGCAAATTGGTAATTGGTTGGTTATGTGCAAATTGAGTTGAGTAAATTAAAGGGTTGTGTAATGGCCCTCCTGATTACTATTGTTTCACTTGTGTTTTTCCTTTTATCATGACTCTGGGCATCTCTATGTTATGTTTTGTTTGCATATGGTAAAGGTTCAATCTTTAACTCACACACACATTGTTCATGGTTATGATGGTGGACAATAGTTATGTTATTATTTTGAGGGAAATTCAATCCTTGCAACTTAGTATTTGTTAGACATATGGTATTATGATCATATTATATGATACATTTAATGTGGGTGATGTGGTGATCCCCTTTTTATGGAAATGGATATGAAATATGGTGTTAAGGTTGCATACAACAAGGCGATAAATCATTGTTTAATTTAGAAAATTGTGGCATATTATATGGTTTGGTATGCTAATGTTTTGGGGCTAGTGTATGGCATGATCATACTTGGGTTGGTGGTCATTTATGTTGGAAATGACATGCCATTACCACACGTAATTCTAACCATACCCTTGAGGCCACCACCCTCCTTGGTTCACATTGTGTTTAGATTGCGTTGTGGTTACTCTATGTTGCTTGACTTTTGCAGAAAATAACAGAGTTGTTAGTTTTTCCTTCACGTTTTCCACAACACGTATGAGTTTCTTGTATTCCATTCATTATGCACTCTACTCCAAGGTAGAATAGAGTGTTGGCTCTTAGATTTTTCTTGCTGAGTGCTTTCTTTCTAAAGTTACAGTGGCGAATATGTATATTTTATCTATGCAAGTTGGTTGGCATGTTGAAATTGGTTTATGGTTCCTTTCCTGTTGAATTTTTGGGTGATGGTTACACAAACAATATTGTTGTTCCTTGTCATAGATGAACACTCTAATTTTGGGATTGTTGATAATATATTGGTTATGATACTCCATTTTGGGGAATGGTTATGGTAACTGTGGTATGCTATGTCTCTTTATTTCACTCTTTCTGCAATTTTGAAATGGGTTTACCTCCATTAATAGAAATGGTATTTGGGTTGTGATGGGTTTTGTTTCTTGACGTGCCACATAGTCATAGGTGAATTTCAGGCCTCTATTATATATTTCCTCATCCAAATTGTTATGTTCGTCCTGTGGGTATTATTTGCGACCCTGTGTGGTCTGAGAGAACTGTTGTTAAAAAATGAAATGGAGAAACAAGGTTTTTGTTTCTCCCCAGGTACTGACCACAACCTATTATAAATTTATGTGACAGTTAGTTGGGTGAATGTGAAGCTTGGTTCACATTCTATGATTGGTTTTTGGATGGTGGCACTGTCAAAATTCCTCCCACAGTCTTGAATGTATACGAGGGAAATTGATTGGTGGCACTTTGGATTCGACTGGGTCATAGTTTGTAATGACGATGTTAGAGTTTTGGTTATATAAACTTCATTAACTAATAATCTCTCCCTCCAGTCGGGAACAACCCTCTTTGGCTCGGTAGTTCTGATGGAACAGTGGGTAAAAATGTTAATTTCATCGTTGGTTGTTTGTTACCTATGAGGGGTTTTGTCGGTTATTATTGGTGGATCACCAGTGAATACAACCACTAGTATTTCGAACCCAGTCTATCACATGATAAGAATTATAGGTTCGACATTAACCTTATGTCCAATTGTGGCTGGAATATATTGCACTCCATCATTCCCTTACTTGGTATTATTTTTGTTACTCGAATAATTGTGTTGTTAAGTAACATATGAAATTAAAATCCTGTAATTAAAATGAAACAAATTTTGCAGTGAATGAAGATGGTCGTAGTGGTTTTATTTCAATGTTATGATGTTAAACGTGTATAGTTGAAGACTACCTGTATGGTTGCATAATTCCTACAAAAATGGGTTTATGTTAAATATTTTATAATGTTTAATTAAACTAAACATAAGAGGCATTTGAATATTTTCAAGCTCCCCTTGTTATATAACTTTTGGATTATGTTATTTTATGTGGAAGATAAATGGTTTGTATTGGTTGTTCTCAATCCTACCTGTTGGTTGGAATTATTGTTCTTTGGATGTTAGACAATTATTTATATCTTCACTCAAGTAATAGATATATGTGTAAAGGAAAAGGAAATTTGGAAATTGTAGGGTGACAGTTCTAAGGATTTTTATATTTTTGTTTTTGGGACAGTTGGGTCTTCATTTTGAATGTTGAACAAATGTTTTTTTTAGAATAATGGTAGTGATGATTTGCAGATAATAAATTTTAATTCATCAACAAAATAGTAACCATCTCATTCCCAACTATTATATCATTTTTTGCTTATTACAAGCCCCTCAATTTCCCAGATACATTTAATTTTCCATGTTCTTTTGTTGAGAATTTCATTAGAATGAAAGGGTTTTAAAATGAAGAAGATGGGCATTGATTGGTGTTTGGATGTGAGTGTGATTGTTTTCTAAAATTGCTTGAACAATACTCATGGTGTTTCCTGACCATTATACCACTTTAAGCTCATTACAATCCCCTCATATTCCCAATAGCCCTATTCACTCCTTGTTCGGACAACAATTGATTGGTGATTTTATTGATGGATTGCATGTGCTTCTATGGTAAATGATAAGAGACAACTTTTAATTCTATTTAGGTAGATTTAATGCATGGATTATTAATAAATTTTCATCACATGTTTTCGATCATTGCTACAGGATGAGCTTTTTCAGCAGAGGCAATAGAGGCAGCAAAAATTGACAAAGGGGTCATAAAAGACCCCGGTTTTCCATACATTTTGATGTTGACCCCCAGGAATTGAACCATATTTTCCAAGATGGGTTCTTCAACCTAGTAGGCCAAGGAATCCTTCAACCCCAACCTTAAGGGCCACCCTTCCAAGTACATTATAATTTTTCTCACATTACAGTCCCTCCTCATGTATCAATGTGACCAGAACCACCCGATAATGATGGTTGGCAAGAGATTGTCCACCAGCCTATTGTCCACCACCACGGTTGTCCCACTGCATCATTTCCATTACCACCTCCACCACCAAAAAATTAATTTTCCCAAGCTAATCATGTTGTCTCACCCATGTAGTCATCACATGCAAGTAAAAGATTAAAATCATATGTCCCTAATCTTGTGCGAGACAAGGGAAAAAGAATAGCTACCCCATCTAACTCATTCAAGTAATATTCCAAATCAGTCTCCTCTCCCCTTCATCTTAAGGATGATTGTTCTCATGTTATTAGTGCAGTTCAACGTCAAGGCTCTAATCAATCAAAGGCTGCCACAAAAAAATCAAAAGGGGATATTAGTGAGAAGAGGCCTAATGCTTCACATAGTAAATATTCATTTTGATGAGGATTAAGGTTGTTTTATATGTTGAAGATGGTATTTTTATTTTGACAATGTTTTGGACATAAACATTCATTTGAGCATTTTTTATTGGACAACTTGGATATGATGCTATTTTTTAGGACATGATTATATTACATTCTGCTGATATTTATTATTTAGTGTGTGTGTGTGTGTGTGTGTGTGTGTATATATATATATATATATATATATATATATATATATTAAGTTGGAGATACAAGGAGATATTTTTGAATTGAATGATTTGGATATTTTCTATTTTAAAAGGAAATAAATGGTAGTCACAAGGGGTCCCACCTACTTAGTTATTATTTAAGACCCTTATTTATATATCATTATTATTTATTTGTCTCAAACTAATTAGTCAAGTTAATTTTACTTAAATAAAGAAAGGTAGTTGAACTACCCTAACTTATTGAGGAGGAATAAAATCCCAATGAGATGAAGAGACAAGGGGGATAATAGAAGAAGAACTACATCTATACGGTATTATCTATACTAGTAAGATACTTTCAACTTTCACTCATTATGATTTTACTAGAAAGCGTAATCCTCTTGATGACAACATGGTCTTATTGAAGGAAGAAAGATTCAAAAATTGAATCACATATTTCAGCAGCTTGTTTTAAAGGTGTATTATTTATCTTTGGCATTCTGTGTATTTTTGTTTGTGCATGAATTGAATTTCATGACTGATAAAGAATATCTTGTATAGTTAAGTGACAACATTTTGTAGTAGGATGATCCATATATTTAGCTTCCGTTTTCTTCTTGATTGTCATAGTCTTTTTTGTATGCTTCCCATCAAAGGCTTCTAAATTTGATTTTTGTCCCTACCCTCATAGGGGTTTGTAGAGAGAACACAATTTTGTATCTCATAATGAAATAAATGAAAATTTGATTATTGTTTCCGTCTCACACATGTGTTTTAATAATTTGGTTAATTCTTTTGCTTTGATCTCCATATATACATTTGTATAATTTTTTTACACACTCATGTAACTTTTCTTAAAGTTTACTTCTTTTGCATTGATATATACAACACATGAAAACCAACCTTGGTCCTCTCTAATTAATACTTGTGGATTAAGAAATTGTTTTTGAGGCTATAAACCCTAGGTAACATTCCCAACTATCTTGTCTTAGCCCAGCAAGATCTGAAAATGCTTGAGTAAGGTTTTCCATACCTTTTCCTCAACATTTATTTGGCAACCGTACTAGGGACGAAAAAAAAACTCATTATCCATATTTCCCTTGTTCTTGTATTTTAATATTTTGTATTTATTGTTTATATTTTTGTTTATAAGTTTTTTTTTTTTTTCATGAATTTACTGAATCCTAACTTACATGTTCATGTATAAATCTATTTTGAGCTTGAATGCAAAATTTTCTATGGTTAGTTGTCCTCTTTTCGAGGGTAACTCATGGGAATATTCTCAGAACCATATTGATGATTTCATTAGCTTTTGTCAATCTATTGGGGTTTACGATATACATCCTTATTCAAATATTTTTTCACTTTCCCTTCGTGGTAGAGAAAGAGACTGTCTAGACAGATGGTATCTAGTCAAATTTTCATAGGAGAACCAATTTTTATAAAGTTTCTTATCAAATTTCCTCATCTGCCTATTTTTCATCACTTTGAATTTCTACTTGAATGTATTTGTGATCCGCATCGATGTAACATTTCCAATGGACCTCACGAAGAGTTAACCTGTGATTTTTTTTTAAAGGCTAAACATCAATATCACATGAATCATCATATCTTCTCGAATAGTGAAGAAGACATTCATACACCTAGTATTGCTTTGCTCATAGAAGTATGTGATGATTCTTACCCTGATCAACCTACCCACCTTACTTCTGAAAAATATTTGTTTGATATATTCCCCTTTAGTGAGTGTTGAAATTACTAAGACAACGGAGAGGGGGGGTGAATCAGTTGTTACTGTGCTTAAATTTTTTTAAGTCTATTAAACCATTTTTAATATTTCATCAAGTGACCATAAATATTATACATCATATGAACAACATAAATAATGTGCATCAATCACACATAAGATATACACAGAGAGAAATTTTCATGAGGAAACCCATAAATGGAGAAAACCTCTTCCTCTTCGAAATGATAGGTAGTATTTTAAGTTATGTACATCATCTATGTTTGAGAACCAACTCAAAGTGAGGCTACTACCTATGTTTTACAAGATCCAACTTTTTGAGAGCACCAACTCTCTAGTTTCTCTAGCACCCACTAGAAGGAAGCACCAACTCCCTAAATATTCCAGCACCAACTGGATTTATACAAGAACCAACTTGTATACAGAAAACTCTATGTTTTCCCAAACACCACCCTGCCACCCTGTTTTTCTAGGCACAACTAGATGGAAGATACAACTTCCAATATTCAAGCATCAACTTGAATATCAAAGGACCACAGTCCTCCTTAGCACCACCCTTCCTCCCTGATTATGCATAATTGATTAACAAACAAACAATACATGTATTTCAATTCTTACCCCTTCTTCATTGTTCTCCAATTCCTCTCTGGTTCAAAAATTGTTTTGCAGTTCTGCTCTGCTACATGCTATTCTACTATTCTTCTCTTGCTTTTGTCTGTTCGGTGACTGTTACTCATCTTTGATTTTTATCTCATGCTCTCCATTATTTCATTTTACCTTTCTTATAGTTCATCTCATTGTTTCAGTTAGAAAAACCTACCTTACATAGTCACTGCATCTTGCCTTTTATACTCATCAGCCTCATTAGTTACACCTAGAATATCCTTGGGAAAAGACAAAAACTTCTCAACAATTGCATCACCAACCGATCAAGAACCATGATTCGGTTTTCTAATTGAATTGTAACTGAACTTATTAATCATGAAAACAAATGATAACCCTTCGATCATATTCCTGATTAACCTGCACCATTGGATCAACAATGATGGATCTCATGCCTACTCCATATTCCCATTGGTTGTGACCACGGGCCTAATCAGAATGCCTTTTGCATTTCACATTTTGGCAATCCTATGTCGAAGGGTCTCGACACTCCAAGTTGCGATCACCGAAAAAGAGCTTAGCTCCACTAACTCCACCTTCTCATATGATCACCGATGGTGACCAAAACCTACACAAAAAGACATTTTCTCATTTTTCATTTCAGCATTCTAGAGTTGAAGAATATTGAATATTCATGTTGCGATCTCTGAAAAAGGGCTTAGCTCCACTAGCTCCTCCCCCTCACATGACCATTGGCGGTGACCTGGTGCTTATCCACAAAGCACTTCGTAATTCACAAATTCAAGAATCCTGTGGTGAAGAGTCTTGAATCTTCATGTTGTGATTGTCGAAATGGAGCTTAGCTCAGCTAGCTCCTGCCCCTCACATGACCACCGACAGTGACCGCAGGCTGTGCCAAAAGGTTCTTCGCGATTTCGTGTTTCAACATTATTTTCGTGAGTGTCCTTGACACGTCCAACTCTCAGTATACGAAACCGTGAAATGAAGTCAGATCAATGATCCACAATCTTGATGATTCGACGGTCCAAATCTTTTCATGATCTCGTATATCGCAAGTTCCTTCCGTGAGTTGCTTCCTTGACTCCTCCAACTCCCGATATCCGAAACTCCAAAATGAAACCTTTTTCATGCTCTGATCTATCGCCATGTGTCCCTATTGATGATGGATGGCCCTCCTGCTTTCAAGACTATGTAATCCCACTTCATATTGTACTTAAATATCATGCTACTTCTTCTGGATCTAATGATGGTCTATCCTTGCGCTCAGATTCAATATCTAATATTTATTCTCCTCTTTTGCACATTCCTCCTATCTGTATTTAGATATGATGGTCATCGGGAATTCGGGATGGCTGATCCAACAATCACTGTTTATCCTCACTATTGATCTTACCATTGCCATGCCATCATCACTCTACTGAACGTGTTGATCTTTGCCATCAATGACAAAACATGCATACTCTACCTCTGTCTGAAAACATGCCAATGATATCCCCCTTTAGAATTGATGGAAACCCCTTGAAGAGCATCTAGCTTTACCACTGTATTGAAATTACCACACTTTCTCCCCCTTTGACATCAATTTCAAAGAAAAAACAAGCTCCCCCCGAGCTATTGCAATACATCTTGAAGGTATCAGATATGTGACAAGCATATGCTCCCCCTATGTTGTTGCAGTATTCTTCAGAGGTATTAGAGATTCAACCAACACAAACTCCCCCTGATAGGATGGACCCTCTTAATTTGACAGTGAGGTCACGACCAACTTATGGCAAAGATATCTAAAAGGAGTCGTTTCTAACAGTTTAGTAAAGATATCAGCTATATGTTATGTGGAAGGAATATAATTCAACTGAACGACTCGGTTGGTAGCTTTTTCTCTGAGAAAATGGTATTTTATCGGGATATGCTTAGTCTTGGAATGAAGAATAGGATTCTTGGAGACACTAATGGCACTAGTATTATCGCAGTGAATTGTAATTGGATCAGTATGATTTACCTTCAAATCTATAAGAGTTTGAATCATCCATAAAATCTGAGAGCAGCAAGTAGAATCAACAATGTACTTTTCCTTTGTAGATGATAAGGAAATAAATCCCTTCTTCTTACTAATCCATGCTACCAATGATTCACCCAGGAAGAATGCATCTCCACTAGTGCTCTTTCTCTCATCCACACAATTTTCCCAATCTGCATATCAATAAGAAGTTAAATAAAAATTCTGATTTCTGGGATACCACAGACCATAAGTCATTGTTCCCTTCAAGTATTTGAATATTCTTATGAAAACTACCAAATGAATTTGTTTAGGATCAGACTGATAATGACCTACCATTCCAACAGCTTGCATTATATCAGGATGGGATGTTGTGATGTACAGAAGACTGCCTATCATTGAGCGATATGTCCTTTGATCAACATCAAGTGAAATATCATCTTTACTAAGCTTGCAACCAACCACCATAGGTGTACTAACAGGAGAGGAATCCTCCATCTGAAATTTCTTCAACATCTCATTCAAATATTTTTCTTGAGAGATAAAACTTCCTACATAACTCTGTTTTACTTGTAAGCCAAAAAAATATGACAATTCTCCTATCTTGGACATCTCAAACTCTGTTTGCATAGAGTTAGAAAACCACTGATTAGAGGAATCATTATTACAGCCAAAAATAATGTCATCTACATAAATCAAAACAACTAGTAAATCATCACTTTCAGTTTTTATGTAGAGATTACTATAAACAGTACCTTTCTTGAATCCTTTGTCTTGTAAAAATTTGTCCAGTCTATAATACCAAGCTCATGGTGCTTGTTTCATTCCATATAAAAACTTCTTCAACTTGCAGACATAATTAGGGTTATCTGTCAATAAGAATTCTTCAGATTGCTCCATATATACTTCTTCCTCTAGATCTCCATTAAGAAATGATGGCTTAACATCCATCTAATAAACTTTAAAGTTCTTATGAAATGAATATGAAAGAAAAATTCTGATGGATTCCAATATTGCCACTAGTGAAAAAGTTTCATCAAAATCCCGACCTTCAACTTGTGCATACCCTTTACAGACCAATCTAGCTTTATTTCTAACAACTTGTCCTTTTTCATTCATTTTATTTTTGAACACCCATTTGGAACCTATTACATTCTTTTCTTCGAGTCTAGGAACAAGCTCCCAAGTATTGTTCTTCTCAATCTAATCAATCTCTTCATTCATATCTCTAATCCAATCATCATGCTAGTTGGCTTCATAAAAGAAACTAGGTTCGGCTATAGATAAAAAAGCAACATGGGATTGTTCTGAGTCTTTAATCAATTTCCTTCTTGTCCGAACTCCTTTATTTATATATCCAATTATCTTATTTTCCAAATGATTCTTTATAACAATTATGAGAGGTGATTTTTCTTCTTTCTACTGATTTGTGTCAGTTAGAGTATTTGTATCTTCATCTAATTCAGATTCTTCTCTTTCTGATCCTTGGACCTGTTCATATTCGTTTTCAATTATATCTTTTGTGATTGGTTCAACACTACTTACATTTCCTATTGGGATTTCTTCATCAAATTTATGTCAATGGAATCAACCAATTTATGCAGCCTCTTATTGTAGCATCTATAACCTTTACTGTTTGTATCATAACCTAAGAATATACCTTCATCATCCCTGTCATCATATTTGCCAATATTTTCATCATTATTCTTGATATAACACTTACTCCCAAAGACTTTAAAATGCTTGATTGAGGTAGGTCTTCCAAACCATAGTTCATAAGGAGTCTTGTCACTGTGTGGCTTGAGATGAGTTTTGTTAAGAATGTAAACAACTGTATGAATTGCTTCCACCCAATATATTTGAGGTATGTTCCTTTCATTCATCATTGATCTTGCCATTTGTTGT
The DNA here is from genome assembly GCA_009831015.1 of Picea engelmannii. Taxonomy (NCBI): domain Eukaryota; kingdom Viridiplantae; phylum Streptophyta; class Pinopsida; order Pinales; family Pinaceae; genus Picea; species Picea engelmannii. The sequence goes on from ML788010.1 coordinate 175,479, forward strand.
ATTGATCTATTCCATCTCTCAACAACTACATTTTTCTATGGATTCCTTGGAATTGTGTACTCTCTTTTGATTCCATGTTTATCACATAACTCTTTGAAGTTCCATGAGATAAACTCTTCTCCTCTATCAGACCTTATTGCTTTAAATCTTTTTCCTATTTGATTCTCAGTTAGAGCCTTAAACACTTTGAATTTTTCAAATGCTTCATATTTTTCCTTCAAAACGGCAACCCATGTTAGTCTAGAATAATCATCAATAATCAACATAAAAAAAAAATTATTTTCCTATACTTTCTTTCCTTGACGGTCCACATAAATCCATATGTACTAATGGGAGAGTTTTTTCTGCTGAAGGAAAGTTTTTAGATTTGAACTGTGTCCGAGTAAGATTTCTTATCTAGCATGGTTTACAAACATAATTATATGGCTTTGATATATTTTTAATATCCTTTACTGCCTCACTAATTTTTAGCTTGATTATATGATCAAAATTTAAGTGTCCAAGTCTCATATGCCATAGCCAACTTTCATCATACTTGCTTAAGTGGCATTCTTCTTTTTCTTCTTTTAACACATAGACATTGTTTTCTGTTCTTATCCCTTTTGCAACTAACTGTCATGAATTCACAGATTTTATTCTACAATCTTTGGAAGTAAAAATGACTTCACATCCTCGGTCACAGACTTGACTAACACTAAGCATATTATGTTTCATACCTTTTGCAAACATCACATCTTGATATTTCCTTTTTCCATTACTCAAACTTACCATTCCTTTACCTTTTATTTTTCCTGGTGCATTATTTCCAAAAGTTACATTCCCTAATTTGCTTTCACTTAGAGTTAGAAACTTAATTTTTTCTCTAGTCATATGTTTGGAACATCCACTATCAATATAACAGGGGTTCTTTTGTTTTTGGGCTGATAAAACTAGCCTACACTTGTCATCTTCTTTCTTCTTCCAAATCTTGAAATTTTCAATAGTAGGATTCAAATTTAGCTTAAAATTCCTTAAGCGACAATATACAGCTTTATGTCCATAGTTATGATAGATGTAACATTCTGGTTCACTGAATAACAAATCATAATGATTGTTATTCTCATATGTGTTGTTATGTTTCACCTGCGTCCTTCCTCCATCCTTCACATGATTTATAGTATGTGGTTGTTTGTTTCTTGGATGACTCAATCTTTGCTATGGAAGATAATTATTCCTTGAGTATCTTGATTTCAAATATCTAGATCTTAAAGAACAGTTTACAGCTTTGTGACCAAAGTTAGAACGGAAAAAACAACAACCATAGTAAAAACCCTTGTACCTTGAAAAAGCCTATACTCAATTTCTTCCATGATGATGATTTCTTTGATCAGAAAATGTGTTTGTGTTATTTCTTTGATCTACAGATTTGGTTCTGGTACTTTTTCTTTCATTTCTTCTTGGTGACTGATTTTCTTTCTTTGTTTTTGTAGAGTCGTTTTTGTCAATGATTGCAATTTTGACAAACTTGATGGGTTCTGTATTACTTGGATGATCACTAATTGATCCTTCTTCATAGCCCAAGCCATCTTTCAACTTTGGATTCCTTTACTGATTTAGAATGGAAGTTAATTCTTCTAAGGCTTTAATACTTGGTAGATTTTGGTGATACAATGCCTTAAACTTCTCCATTTCTTTTCTGTTTTTTACTATCTCTTCTTCTAAGGCTTCACACCTCACTTTATTCTTTGACAATTGTTGTTTCAGTATGTCTTCTATTTTATTTGCCTATTCTAACTCCACTTTTAGTAGAGAAAAGTTTTCATTAGGTTTTTCACCATTCATTTTAAACTGCATCAACAACTGTTTTTGTTTTCTCTTCTTACATCTGAGTCTGTCAATTTCTTCCAATGCACTGATTAATTCACCTTCCATATCCACCACAACTTCTTCATCATCCATTTCACCTCTTGTTTGTTCATCATCAAGATCTCCCATATCCATAAGAATAAAATAATTCACTTTGTTTTCACATGATGAATCACTAACTATGTCTTCTAAGGAATTGTCATTGTTTCCACACAAACTTTTCTTTTTAATATATTTCTTGAATTTGTACTTCTTTTCATCATTAGAGTTCTGGTCCTTTTTCTAATTGAAAAAATTAGATGAAAAATGACCTATCTTACCATAGTTAAAACATTTGAATGGAATCTTGCCTTGATATTTTCCTGATCCTTTCTTTAACCTTCTAACAAATTTTGCCTCAATATCAGCTAATTCTGAATTAGTATTCTTGTCTTCTTTAAAATATGCTTCTCTAGTAATGGATTTATCTTTGTTGATTCTCATTTCATATGCAGTTAGAGTTCCTAGGAGTTGATCAATGGACAGAGTTTTAAGATCATTTAGTTCTTCTATTGTAGAGACTTTTGGATTAAATTTATCAAGCATAGATCTTATAATCTTTTGAACTAAAAATGATTCTTCAATCTTCTCACCAAGACCCTTCATGGCATTCACAATTTCTTCAACTCTTAAAAAATACTTGCTAATTGTTTCATCTTCATTCATCTTTAGTTGTTCAAACTTCAACCTATATGTTTGGAGTTTGGCATCTTTTACTTTCTCATTTCCTTCATAATTGTTAATAAGTTTATCCCACATGGCTTTAGCAGTTTCAAGATCCATCACCTTTACAAAATCAGCTTCAGAAAGTCCATTCAAGATAGAATTCATTCCCTTAGAATTAAAGATAAATTCTAACTTATCATCCTTGGAAACCAACACAACAGGCTTTGTATATCCAGTCTCTACTACATCCCTGGGCCTAGTAGAGACTGGATACTCCATATGCCCATTGGTTCTAACCATGGGCCTAATCAGAATTCCTTTCGCATTTTGCATCTCGGCAATCCTGTGTCGAAGGGTCTTGACACTCCAAGTTGCGATCGCCAAAAAATATCTTAGCTCCACTAGCTCCACCTTCTCATATGATCACCAATAGTGACCACAACCTACACAAAAAGGAGTTTTTGCATTTTGCATTTCGGCAATCCAGAGGTGAAGAGTATTGACTCTTCATGTTGCGGTCTCCAAAAAAGGGCTTAGCTCCGCTAGCTCCTCACCCTCACATGACCACTGGCGGTGACCTAACGCTTATCCACAAAGTGCTTCATTATTTGCAAATTCAGGAATCCTGTGGTGAAGAGTCTCGACTCTTCATGTTGCGATCGTCAAAATGGAGCTTAGCTCCACTAGCTCCTTCCCCTAACGTGACCACCGATAGTGACCACAGGCTGCACCAAAAGGTGCTTTGTGATTTCATGTTTCAACATTCTTTTCGTGAGTGTACTTGACACCTCCAACTCCTGGTATCCAAAAATATAAAATGGAGTCAGATCAATGCTCCACAATCTTGATGATTCGATGATCCATATCTTTTCATGATCTCACATATCATGAGTTCCTTCCATGAGTTTATTCCTTGACTCCTCCAACTCTCAGTATCCAAAACTATGAAATGAAACCTTTTTCATGCTCTGATCTATCGCCACATGTTCCTCTTGATGATGGACGACCCTCCTACTTTCGGGACTTTGTAAGACGGCTTCATATTGTAATTAAAGATTGTGCTCATTATTCTAGATCCAACAAAGGTCATTCCTTGCTCTCAGATCCAATGTTTGATATTTTTTCTCCTCTTTTGCATGTTCCTCCTATCTATATTTAGATCTGACGGTCATTAGGAATTCAGGATGGGTGATCCAACCATCACTGTTTCTCCACAATATTGATCTTGCCATTGCCATGCCATCCTCGCTCTATTGAACATGCTAATCTTTTCCATCAATGACAAAACATGTATACTTTGCCTCTATCTGAAAACATGCCAACAGTGAAGACCTTTCCGACATGTATTCTACTCAGGATCAACTTGTTTCCAATGAAGTATTATTCCTGGATGAATCTAGCAAGGAGGATTCTCTTGATTTGAATAACACTATTCCTCATATGTCTCATGACCATTATGAAGAAAATGAAAGAGGGGATTCAAGGAGTGATATAGATTCATATGTTGAGTCTCTTTTCGAAAATTCCCATAAGGACAATCAGGATTTCATATTGCAAAATTATTTCACAAACACATTGCTTCAATTCAAAGACATTGAGAAATTGAATAACGATAAATTCAAAGGCATTCATATACATCCTTTATTCTCTACCTTGGTACATGGTAGTTATTTTCTTGATTAAGGGACTGTAAATGATGGCCTTGTTATGCTTAAATATTCCATTAACTCGATCCTTAATGATGTAGGAGCATCTCTCCATCTCAGCATGCGCCAGTCAGATTTCACGCATGGTGGGCATTTAAGGAAGGAGAGGCGCCACCCTCTCATTTTGCCTCAAGAATCCAAGGTGTGATCCAAGAAATTAAGGAGGAAAATCTAGAAGAGACAAATCGTGATTTCGCACAAGATGGAAATAAGTTCACCATTAAGTGGTTGATGACATAATGGATCTACATCCAATTTCGAGTAGATTTCCATCATTGTAATTTTCCCTTTCAATAGGAATTTTGAATGGTGATTTGACACCACTAATTTATCTTGTGAGGGAAGCTCATAGATCCCCTCTTGTATAAATATTTGTATTGTAAGCAAAGAAGAGGTCGGGTTGGATAGGTCGGGTTATAGGAGAGATACAGAGAGCTGAGACTCAATTGTATCTTGGACTCCACCATTGTAATTTGGCATTCCACCATTAATAGAAAATGACATTTTTTCTTGTTTACAATCTCTATGTAATGGTTTTTGTGTTATGAATGTCATTTACATTTTTGTGAATTGTAGATGAATGTTATAAATTGTTTGCATGAATAGAGATATAGTTTTCTATCCAAGAGTGTGTTGAGTTAAGTCTGGTTCTCTAGGCTAAGTGAAAGGAGTGCACGATAGAGAAATAAAAGTCTATGAGTCGACACAAGGAGTGCATGTCTAAACATAGTGGAGTCATAAGAGAAGTTTCCAGGAGGGCACACCATATTAATTTACAAACTTAGGGAGAAATTTCAAGGTGGTTAAGTACCTTGGAAAGAAAGACTGTGTGGGAGGAATCACAGTTCAGAGTTACTAAACATTATGAAACACTCTCCCAAGAGGGCATCAAGATAGTGTGATCATGCACATAAGAAACACAATTGGAGGTGTTGGAGAATCCTAGAATTGTTGAACATTCTGGTCAAGGAATGCTTTGCAAGAAGTGTGTCGACAAAGGAAAGGATATGCCTTAAACCTTTCCCTAAGGGTAAGGGAGAAGTTGTCAAAGAACTGAGGAAAGCGTAAGGATTGAGCCTAAGGTGTTGTAAGTTCACCTTAAAATCGCACGAAGAAGGACGAGAAACTGCCAGGAGGGAAAGAAGAAGTCCACTAAAGCACGCAAAGGAACTGGGAACCTTGGAGGTTTTCAAGCTGAGTAAATTCACAGAAGAGTCTATGTAGGACTTTGCAAGGAGTGCAAAAAGAGTTCAAGAATAACCTAAGTCTCAAAAGAGGAAATTTCACTAAGTGTGAAAAATATTTCAAGGCTTGCTGAAGTCTCGAAGACGTAGAAATAATCCATCATAAAAAAGGAGACAGGTGGTAGAAGATCGAGAAGTTCGGAAGTGGGAACTTTAGAAGGTTTTCCAGAAGAAAACAAATATCTTCTTGAAGTCGCAAAAAGCGATTTCAATACAAACCATTGGATTTGGACGGAGACATGGAAGAGATCCACACATTTCAAAGGAGGAACCCTTTGGATAAAAGTGAAGAGGAAAACACCCAAAGCACTAGGTAGCGAAGTAATCCTAGTCATCCATTGAGGTAGGATGTGTGGAAAAGGATCAACACATCATCGGTTCACAAATTAGAAGGATAAGAAGAGTCAGGAGAAGATGGGAATCGCAAAGTATGAACTTGTGAAGTGGATCACAGTCGTTGATTGTGAGAAGAGCGTGGACCATAGATCTAGTCTCGAATAATTCATTGATTCGAAAGTCGGGAAAAAGGGAGAAAGAAGCTCGTGAAAGTTCTAAAGTATGGGATTGTGAAGGGAGTTTGCCCATGGTCATAGTCCGTGGTCACATCAAGAAGGAATCCTAGCACAGGAAGCTAGCATCATTGGCATTAAGAGTTGAAAAAAACGCTAACGAGAGGTTCCGTGGGTGCTACATAACCATGCCAAGGAAGTGAAGGGCATGTGTCAAGTTAAAATGGTTCCATGAGGAGCATGAAAAACCATTTGGTTTGGTGACTTGAATGATCTTAGACTGGGAGATCAAGCAGCCCTTTGGATGAAAGAGGTTTTGCGCAAGAGTGGTATCAGATCTTGATTTCTCTTAGGAGAAGAGAAGGAAACAAAGGAGCTGACGCAGAATTGATTTCTATAAGCTAGGGATACAAGGTGAGATGCTATGTTAGATTTATTGCAAGGTGTGCAGCAGAAGGTAAGAAGCTAGGTGGGTTGTAGATAGAACAAGATGGTCATCGAAGGTCATAAACATAGCCAAGGGGGAGTCTACCATAGAAGAGCAAGGCGAAGATAGACAAGGAACTCTGAGAAATCAGATTCCATATGGAGACACTAGCATTCAAGATGCAGAAGGAGGCAAATGTGTGTTGGAGGTATGAATGGAATTTGAAGAGAACAACAAGGTGGAATGTTCAGAAGTTGTTGGCTAGGGGGAAGTGACAGAGGTTAAAGAGGCGGTTGAGACAGGTTGAATCCCTCAGTCATAAGGGAAGGAGATATGGCAAGGGTGTTGTATATTTCCATGAGGGTAACAAGAAGGGATCAATGGATCTCGTAAACTTCCAGGTGGGTAGAGGAGACATCCTAGATTGTCAGATGGGAAAGGGAGAAGAGATGATATCAATTGAGAGTTCACATCAGAGGATATTGGTAGATGAAGAGGAGGTAGAAGGAAGACCTCACTCAGATGGAGATTCGCATGGATCTGCGAGTCATGTGAATGAATATGATGAGAAGTTGCAAACTTCCACCATCGAAGAGAAGGATCAGGGGAGCATTCTGATCATTGGAGGAGTCGAGATATTCCTACCAAGAGACCAAGGAGAGTCTAGCACAAATGTTGCAAATGCAACAAGAAGACAACAAGATGAGAATGTCATGAAAGAAGAGGAACATATATTGATGTCTTTCCCAACAAAAGGAGAATTCCCAGGTGAGTTACACACTCAGTGGGAGTTGGAGTTAAAGACACCGGAGGATTGGTTGGGAAATATAGAACCAAAAGGTGGCTGCTAAGAGATAGTCATGCCGGATGAGATTCATCATCATGAGTTGCAGTTGGCGGAAGCTGGAATAGAACCAGTCAAGGAAATGACAGAGATTAATCTGTCAGAGGAAGTGGTTGAACAACAGTTCAGTATTGAGACTGCAGAAGTGGAGGATGTAACAAGGTGTCCAGTCAAGGCCACAAGAGATGGAGAATATGACTTGGGAAATCAACATGATTTTTCCATGAACAAGGAAGGAATGCAATAAGTTAGTCTGCAGAAGGAAAGTCAGTTGATAGAGCAGTTGGATGAAGTATTTGAGGAGATAAGGAATTTGATGTTGGAGTCGACAGAGGAATTGGTCAGCACGAGGAACATGAGCAACAGGAAACGTGTATGATCAACGAGGATGATTCAGGAGCAGAAGCAACAAATTGGAGGAGCCGAGAGACAACTCCAAGAAAAAGTTTGGGATCCAGGAGGATTTCAACCATGCTGGAAATCTCATGAGTAGGATCTCATGATTTTAGTAGTTCTAGAGTATGATGCAGGATCATCACTGCACCTCATCATGTACCATCCATATTTCACGCATGGTGCACATTTCAGGAAGGAGAGGTGTTACCCTCTCATTTTTCCTCAAGAATCCAAGGCGCGATCCCAAAAATTAAGGAGGACAAGCTCGAAGAGCCAAATTGTGCTTTCTCACAAATTGGAGATAACGTCTTCATTAAGTGGTTGACAGCAGAATGGATCTACATCTAATTTGGAGCATATTTCCATCATTGTAATTTTCCATTTTGATAGGAATTTTGAATGGTGATTTGACACCACTAATTTATCTTGTGAGGGAATCTCATAGAGCCCCTCTTGTATAAATATTTGTATTGTAAGAAAATAAGAGGCTGGGTTGGATAGGTCAGGCTATAGGAGAGATACAGAGAGTCGAGACTTAGTTGTAATTTGGCATTCCACCATTGATAGAAAATGATAGTTTTTCTTGTTTTCAATTTCTGTGTAATGGGTGTTGTGTTATGAATTTCATTTACATGTTTGTGAACTGTATATGAATGTTAGAAATCATATGCAAGGATAGAGATATATTTTTCTATCCAAGAGTGTGTTGATTTAAGTCTAGTCCTCTAGTTTAAGTGAAAGGAGTGCACGACAAATAAAGAAAACTCTGTGAGCCAATGCAAGGAGTGTGTTTATGAACTTAGTGGAGTCAAAAGAGAAGTTTCCAGGAGGGCACACCATATTAATTTATAGACTCTGGGAGAAATTTCAAGGTGGTTAAGTACCTTGGAAAGAAACATTGTGAGGGAGGAAGCACAGTTCAGAGTTACTGAACACTCTGAAACACACTGCCAAGAGGGAATTGAGCTAGTGTAAGCATGCACATAAGAAACACAGTTGGAGGTGTTGGAGAATCCTAGAATTCTTGAACATTCTTGTGAAGGAAATATTTGCAATAAGTGCATCGAGAAAGGAAAGGATATGCCTTAAATATTTCCCTAACACTGAGGTTGAAGTTGTCAAATAACTGAGACAAGCGCAAGGAGTGCACCTAAGTTGTTGTAAGTTCACCTTATGAGCTCAGGAAGCAGGGCAAGATACTTCCATGAGGGAAAGAAGAAGGACGCAAAGGAACTTGGAACCTTGGAGGTTTTCAAGATGAGTAAGGTCATAGAAGAGCCTACACAGGACTCTGCAAGTAGTGCATAAAGAGTTTGAGAATAACCTTAGCCTTGAAAGGGGGAATTGTGCTAAGTGTGAAAAATATTTGAGGACTTGTTGAAGTCCCAAAGATGGATAAATAATCCATCATAGAAAAGGAGACAGGTGGTAGAAGATAGAGAAGTTTGGGAGTGGGAACTTCGAAAGGTTTGTCAGAATAAAACAAATATCTTCACAAAGTCATGAAGAGCGATTTCAATCCAGACCATTGGATCTGGAAGGAGACGTGGAAGAGATCCATGCATTTTGGAGGAGGAACCCTTTAGATAAAATTCATGAGGAGAACACCCAAAGTGATGGGTAGATAAGTAATCATAGTCGTTCTTCAAGGTAGGACGCATGGCAAAGGATCAACACATCATCAGTTCGAAAATCAGAAGGAGAAGCAGAGTCGGGAGAAGAGGGGACTGGCGAATTCCAAACTTGTGAATTCCAAACTCACGATGTTGATCACAATTTTTTATCATGAGAAGAGCATGGAACGTATATCTGGTTTCAAATAAGTCATCGATTTGGAAGTTGGGAAAAGGGAGAAGAATCTAGCGAAAGTTCTGAAACATGGGATCGCGAAGGGAGCTGGCCCATGGTCAAAGTGAAGGGTCTGTGTCAAGTTAAAATGGTTCTAGCAGGAGTATGATGAACCATTTGGTTCGGTGAATTGAACTATCCTATACTAGGTGGTCGAGCAGCCCTTTGGATGGAAGGGGTTTACGCTACTTAACATCGAAACCCCTAACCAACTTTATTCCAATGTCAAGCCTAAATCTTGTCTTATTGGTTTCCAGGTCCTGCAAGATGATGATCACTTTTTCTGGATCATGATAGGCCCATTATCCTTGCTACATGCATTTGTTGTTTGAGAGGGTGATCAAAACTCCTTATGCATCATACTTCAATGCATGAATCATTCATCTAAAATAGATGATGTATTTATCTATGCAAAATGTTATCATACCTGATTCCAAGAATATTTTCCCCTTCCTTTGTACATAAATAATAAATTGGGTTTTTTGTTTATTTATTTTTTTCTTTCTCTTTTTTCTATTCTTTTTTTATTGCATGATCCTTTGTCAAGAGTAAAGTCTAGATCAGTTTTTCCATAACAATGTCAACTCCCAGGAATTGAACCATCTTTTCCAAGATGGGTTCTTCAACCTAGTAGGCCAAGGAATCCTTCAACCCTGACCTCAAGGGAAACCCTTCCAAGCACATTATAACTTTTCTCGCATTACAGTCCCTCCTCATGTATAAATTCGACCAGAACCACTCGCTAATGATGGTTGGCAGGAGAGTTTCCACCATCCTCTTTTCCACCACCACGGTTGGCCCACTACATAATTTCCATTACCACCTCCACCACCAAAAAATTAATTTTCCCAAGCTCATCCTGTTGTCTTGCCCATGCAGTCATCACATGCCAGTAAAATATTAATATCATATGTTCCTAATCCTGTGTGAGACAAGGGAAAAAGAATAGCTGCCCCCTCTGACTCATTCAAGTAATCTTCCAAATTAGTCTCCTCTCCCCTTCATCTTAAGGATGATTGTTCTCATGTTATTAGTGCAGTTCAATGTCAAGGCTCTAACCAATCAAAGGCTGCCACAGAAAAATAAAAAGGGGATAGCAGTAAGAAGAGGCCTAATGCCTCACATAGTTAATATTCATTTTGGTGACGATTAAGGTTGTTTTATATGTTGAAGATAGTATTTTTATTTTGAAAATGTTTTGGACATCAACATTCATTTGAGAATTTTTTATTGGACAACTTGGATATGATGCTATTATATATATATATATATATATATATATATATATATATATATATATATATATATATATATATATATAAAG
>ML788010.1:190809-232679 GCA_009831015.1 Picea engelmannii
TTTTATATCAATTGTTGGATGTGAGTGAAAAGTTTTAGTCTGCTACCCCCTTAAGAGGTTCCTTGTTGGTTCGGCAAGGGCCCACTGCCCCAACTAAGTTAAACCTCCTTGTATATGTTTTGTATATTTGTGTGGATAGCTTACATCAGTGTGTGTGTGATTGGTCTTTATTTCATTTTTAGGATTGAGCATTGAGTTAATAATTTTGGATTGGTGTGAATAAGAAAGTGTTAGATCGAATATACATTTTATTCTCAGATGTTGAAGGTAGCTATTTCATAATTTGAAGCATGGGACTGATAGTTTGATTTTATGACTGTAGTAGACCTAGTATCGCAAGGGACCAAAATACTTTATATTTCATCTTCATGTTTTGTAATAAAGTCTTTCAGTTATATTGAACTTCCCTTATGCTGGTTTGATTGAATTACATGAGGTTGAAGTTGTCTTTTGTTTTGATAATGGTTGGAATTGATTGTTTTAATTTCTATAGGAGACAAGCTTCTTAAAGTTCATCTTTTCAATTCAAGTGCCTTAAATGAATAGACTTGTTTCTCTAGGACAACATCTCTTTGATTGACTATGTGTTTAAGTTTCATTATCATTTTTCTCTTCTAGGTTCAGTGGATACTTTGAAGTATTTAGAAATCTTAAAAATAGGATTTTTATGTTATTAATTATTTCCTATATACAATAGACTTAAGTAGGTTACTTGTTCTCGGCACATATGGTGTAACGAATCTTTCGATTACGAATCCTGTATTGAAATATAAATGAGTGTGACATATACATTGAACATATATACGCACCAATATTTTGGCGTCGTTGTCGAGGAGTTGTAAACAGTAGCAGGTAGCATATTTTTTATTGGTTTGATGAAGTATTGGATTGGATTTGAGGATAATATGAGGGTGGGGAGAAGATTATAAGACAAAAGGTAAGAACCTGTGCATCCACTTTGGTGGGGTTGCTCCAAATTCAAGTTGTCCTCCTACCTCAAATTAGGAATTTTCATTTTCATTTATTTCATTTTTTTTTATGAGTAGGTACAGGGATAACAAAGGTATATTTATTGCTCCTAAAATCTCAGAAAAACTAGAAAAGCAAACAACAAAGAAACCCCCCCCTTATACTAATTCATCGAAAACTCATGCAGGAAAAATTCTCAGAGGAGAGAGCTGAAAGGAAAAAGTTGCAACAACAACAAAAGACACTATATCTGAAGCCACTGTTTAGATTAAATACATAAGGAAACAAGAAAGGGAGGAAGCACTGCTGACCCCATCCAGAGGAGAAACTAAAAAAGAAGCAGAAGTGGTAATAGAAGAGGTTGCATTTGTTGTTTGAAGGCCACACAAAACCTTGGAACAACCAGAGATACTAGGTAACCCGGTGGTGGAACCATCACCTAGTGGAGAAAATTCACTGCCTCCCTATAGATTGCTTGGAAACATGGCAGAAGAAGAGGGAAATATAACCAATGAAATAGAGACATTTGGATTCCCCATACTGGATATGGCTAAAGACGTTGCTACGAATAACATTCCATTATCTTCACTTCCTCATTTCCGAGGTATGTCGACAGAAGACCCTAACTCATTTTTATTTGAATTTGATATATTGTGTAGGAGCTATTACTACTAGATAATGCTCAAAAATTAAAACGTTTCCTAGCCAGACTAAAAGATTTGGCACTGTGGTGATTCATGAGCTTAGGGGAACACATAATTTTGTCTTGGGATGGTATGAAGGAGACCTTCCTCCAAAAATAGCAGGATTACTGTAGACCTAGGGATGCTAGGAATGATATACTCAAAATGCATCAATTGGAAGAAGAAAGCTTATAAGACTACCTAGAGAGGTTCTTATACAATTACCAAAAGGCTAAGAAGTTTTCCTTAGATAAAGCTACAGTTACGATTGTGTTTCTAAAGGATACGAGGGACGATTGCATTGAAGTGTTAAACCTCATGAGTTCTGGAGACGTATACCAAAATCCATTTTAAGACATAGCAGAGTATTGTAAAAGATACTCTCGCAGTCGAGCTAAAATGGGGAAAAGTATAAGGGACCCTACCAATAGAATTGATAAACCCACATATGGAGGTGTCACAAGGATTGCACTAGGAAATATATTGGAAAAATTTAAAACAAATATCCTACACACCATCAGTTCCCAACTAGATACGATAAAAATTAAAAGAAAACAAGAGGAAGAAAATGTTGCATTAGCAATTTTCTATCATCAGTGTAGGAGGAAACACCTTGAAAAGGAATGCCCCCTCAATGTTATTGAAATCTATGGTCTTTGCACAGAGGACCATCCTATTAATGAATTCCCTTCTCTTCCTAGACTCAAGGCCATGTTCAAGGGAGGAGGAGAACCTGAGACATCCTACCCCGCTAGAAGACCATGGAGACAAAAAAACCCCAACATGTTTGCCGACGAAATTACACAATACCCCCAATAGCAATGGGTACCCCCCATGTCTTATCCTGAGTGGTCGACACAAACCCAACCTTGGAAACAGGGCTAGAGGGATCATGTATATGGAAATGTTCCCTTTCAACCAACAAATTTTCCCACCTATCCACAATATCCTTCAAATATTTCACAGTTGCTCCCAAGATTTACCACCCCTGCTCTTCTTCCACCCCCACAAATACAACAACCACTTGCACTACCCATGAATCTAAATATGCAAAATCCAATGCAAGTTGCACCCATCCAAAACCCTCCTTGGCCTACCCCTATTCCTGCACAACCTATCCCTAACCCAAATAACAGACCGACACAACCTATACAAAATGTTAAAGTACAAGATTTTCCTACATATGTAATAATTCCAACTATGTTTAATGGAATTTAATTAAGATAAGGAAGGATTGTAAATAAAACAAATCCCACTATGGTCATTCAAGAGGAACAAGTGCATAATCACACAAACCAAGAAGAACAAATAGATGTCCAAATAGTTCAAAGAGAAGAACAGATGATTGATCCATTGAATGAAAAAATAAACACTCTAGTACCACAAGAGTTCCCTTCTCCCAACTCCCTTGCAGCAGAAACACCCCATGAAATGAGTCCCCCTTACCCAGAAAGGTTGCTCGTAAAAAGAACTGAGGAACCTTTGAACATAATCTAGAGAATAACTCTGTAATATATGTGTAAATATCCCACTACTACAGGCCATTAAATACATACCTATATATGCTAAAATTGTAAGGGACCTTTACATTAAAAATCCAGGGAGAAAGAGGAAGGAGCCTCCTATCATACGAGTGGTAGGGAAGTTATCCAAATTTATAACAGAAATTCCTTCCAAGTATAGTGATCTAGGGAACCTAGTGGTAACCATAGAAATCAATGGTGTTACCTTGCCTAACACATTGATTGATCTAGGGCAAGAAATAAATGTGATGTCAGTAAACACTATGAAAACACTGTAACTAGATCACTTAAGACCTACACAAACTTTGCTAGAGCTTTCAGATAAATCAGTCATCACCCTAGTAGGAAGTTTAGATGATATAACAGTGACATTGGCCTCTTGGGAATACCTTGTGGATTTCTTGGTAATCCATCCCAAATCCCCCAAACTAGGAAACCCAGTGGTACTCGACCGACCTTGGTTGGCAACTATTGATGCATTCATCAGTTGTTGATCTGGAGAAATGACAATTTCCAATGGCACTCAAAGTCAGAAACTTATCCTTTTCCCCCCCACCCAACCAGCCATTGAAGTTCCTCTCTGGTTGGAGAATCCTTATGGGGAGGAGGACTATACTCAACCCTTGTTTACACTTGAACAAGTAAAAGGAGTACAAGAACACTCTGAAGGAGAAATCCTAAGTATATTCTTGGTTGCTTCGACATGCATTGACTATCCCCAATCTTTTTCTAACTACACGCACATCTTTATCCCTGAATTTCAAAAAATTTGGCACCCTTCCACTTCTAAAATAGACAATCTTTCACAAGTAGAGGAAGGGAAGGAATCTATTGTCCAAGATATAGAAATCAGTCATGGGAAGTCCTTGTATATCAATGCCATCCTAGAAATAGATCAACAACAAAAGATGGTACAAATGATTCAAGGGAAATCTGATGCATTTTCTTGGGATTACTTTGACATGAAAGGGAGCCACCTAGATACATGTATGCATCATATTTACACTAAAAATCATATCATACCTATCCAACAGCCCCAGAGAAGAATGAACCCAGCCTTGAAAGATATAGTAAAGGAAGAACTCCAAAAACTCCTACAAGCTAATTTCATTTACCCTGTATCAAATAGAAAAAGGGTCTCCCCATTAATTATTGTACCAAAGAAAAATGGGAAATGGAGGATTTGTGTGGACTTTCAAGAACTAAACAAGGCCACCTATATGGACTACTTCCCTTTACCTTTCATAGATCAGGTCTTGGATACTTTATCTGGGAAGAGGTACTTTTCTTTCCTGGATGGGTTTAGTGGTTACAACCAAATACAAATTTTACTAGAAGACCAGGATAAGATCACATTTACCTGTCCTTAGGGAACCTATGCCTATAGGATTCTCCCCTTTGGGTTATGTAATGCCCCTTCTGCCTTTCAAAGGGTTGTCTTGGCTATTTTCTTCGATCTATCCAATGATTGTGTGGAAGTCTACATGGATGACTTCACGGTATACGAGGATGATTTCCAATAGCCATTAGATAATTTGAAGAAGGTACTGGTTAGATGTAAAGATACCAACCTCTCACTCAATCATGAAAAATTGAGAATGTTGCTTACTGAAGGAATTGTTCTATGTCACCACATCTCTAGTACTGGAATAAGAGTGGACCCTACCAAAATTGACATTATTTCCCAAATTAAGATACCTAGTTCACAAAAGGAAATCAGAAGCTTGTTAGGACATGTCGGCTACTATAGGAGGTTTATTAAAAATTTTACAAACCTAGGAACCCCCCTTTTCAAACTACTAATGAAAGATGTCGAATTTTGTTGGGATGAGAAATGCCAAAAATCCTTTGAAATCTTAAAAAAAAAACTTTCAAGTGCTCCTACTGTCAAAGGTCCAAACTGGTCTCTTCCTTTTCATATCTATACAGATGCCTCAGATACCACTTTGGGAGTTGTATTAGGACAAAGGTAAGGGAATATTTCTTATGCTATATCTTCATTAGTAAGAACCTCTCACCTACTGAAGCAAACTATATTGTCACAGAGAAATAATTTTTATCAGTAGTACATGCCATCAACAAGTTTAGACACTATATAACATGATACAAAGTTTTTGTGCACACTAATGACTCAACTATCAGATTTCTAACGAATAAAACTGTTACAAATGCTAGAGTAACTAGATGGTTGTTGTTAATACAAGAATTTAATATCACTATCATAGATAGGCCTGGAAGAGACAACTTGGTTGTTGATTTCCTATCTAGGCTTATCCATACAAGTGAAAGTACTCTAGTAGATGATGATTTTTCAGATGAAAATTGATTTGCCATTTCTACTTTCACCCCTTGGTATGCAGACGTAGCCAACTATTTGGTAACCGACAAGCTACCTCAAGGTATGACATCCAGAGAAAAATAGAGAATCATTTAGCTAAGTTCCAATTACATATGGCATGAGGATACCCTATACCGAACGAGACCTAATTTGGTAATCAGAAGATGTGTCCGAGAAGATGAAATGAAGGATATCTTCAGAGCCTGCCATGATGTCCCATGTGGAGGCCACTTTGTTGACAAAAGGATAGCTTACAAAATCCTACAATTTGGCTATTATTGGTCAATCATTTTTAAATATACAAAGAAATATGTGGCCAACTGTGATGATTGCCAAAGAATGGGAAAAACTACATCAGTCGATGAAATTTCACTCCAAGCCCAAGTAGTAATGGAACCCTTTGAAAAATGGGCCTTATATTTTGTAGGACCTCTCAATTCCATGTCCCATAGTAAAAGGTACATATTAGTTTTCACATAGTATGTAACAAAATGGGTAGAAGCCAAGGCCCTGTATTCAGATAATGAACAAATGGTTGTAGACTTTCTCTTTGAGGAAACTTTCAATTGTTTCAGGGTACCTCAGGAAATAGTCACTAACCAAGGGACACATTTCACCTCAAATTTGGTCAAGGCTCTTACCAAACAATACAAGATCAAACACAGAAAGTCTTCACCCTATCACCCCCAAGCCAATGGCCAAGTGGAATCGACCAAGAAAGTGATAAAGGCCATCCTCACTAAGATTGTTCAGCTGCATCACAAAGACTAGGCTGATAGGTTTCCTGAAGCCTTGTGGGCCTATAGAACAGCCTGGGGAAGTGTCCTACGAAATATCAAGAGTGCAAAGTCACGATGTTGTTTTTTGGATCAAACTCATACTCCCTCTGTCTATCTGGTAAATAAACCCCATGATTCATTGTCGTACTATATGAGACAACGTGAACAATGAATCATAGCATATCGAGTAATGATCTCAGTTGATTTCATATACATGAGTCTCGATCATAACGACCACATCCTTCCGTGAATATCGTATGACACCAAGCTTCCCATGAATCTGGAAACCGTTAGTAGATCTTACCTACCTCGCCATATCATCATGACTATGGACGTGACCATTGTAATATAGACTTCCATTCATAAACGCTCTTCTGGATGGCTCTGCCATCCAGATGAGTGTTATTTACTGTTGTTGTCACACCATCTACAAACACCCTATGCCTTTGTATCCCTTGCATGTTTCTCCCAACCAATACTCTATCATCCAGTACTCAATCCTCGACCCTTTTTCTGTGCTTTATCCACCCGAGAGAATTTTTTAAGCTATCATGGGGGTCGATAGGCATGAGCTCATATTTCAAATATACAGAGAAACAACAAAATATTAGGCTTGTAAGGAAAAATATGAACAGGCAGGGTGGGCACCATTCTTGGAGAAATTTAAAGGTCATCATGAGGGAATTTCTCTCGTCTTCATGCAGACATATGATGGAGAAAATGTGCATCTTGGGGATGTAAAGTTAACAATTGTAGAGCCCACTATAACAGAAGCTATAGGTCTCCCGATGGCTAGAGAAAAATACTTCAAGAGAGTGATCATTAACAAAAAGATTTGTCAAAAATACCTCAAGCCAAAACATCACGACCCCGATTGGACCAAGGGAATCCCTCAAAGCTACATCAAAGAGGACTATTGGACACTTCTTATAAGTCTACAAAAATTCCTCACCCATGAGGGAAGGTATGATATGACCTTCATTTATCATTTAAATATTTTATCACATTTCGAGGGAAGACCACAGATTAATTTTCCCCACTTTTTATGGATGAGTTTAAAGAAAATGGCAAGAGGGGTGAGGTCAGTTTCCAAGAAACCTGAGACTAGCCTTCATCATCATGGTTTAATTAAAATTTTGTTTGTTCATGCTTTAAAAACACAAGGGGGTAGTTGGAAGAAGTTACTCCAACAGAGTTTCGCTCAAGAAAAATCCAAGTCGGTCGAGACATAGAAGGAAGGGACACATAGTGAAGGCTCAAGCATAAAAGAAAAGAAAGAAAAAAAAATGACATCAGGAGGTAAAGAATAAACTTCTATGCCCAACTCATCTTATCCCATTGAGAAATCAGTGACAGACAAGTCTGTCATAGGGGAACCAATTATATCAAGAAAGAAGACAACCACTCAATTCCAGAGAGTAATTCCTACTTTGGTTCAAAGGAGTAAAAGACGAAAAGAAGGCTCAGAACCTGGTGGTCAATCGTATAGCGTTCCTGAAACAATTGTGGAAATGTAATCAAAACCAGCCAATCAAATAGAGAAGACCCCTTCCATTTACAAAGCAAGAAAAAATCTACACCAGCTAAAGCATATAGCTCGGTCCTACTCCCTAAAGACCAACGATCACATAATCATAAAAAAAAGAAGGTGGAGATGGATCAACGAGAGATTTTACTAGAGCCAACTATAAAACCTCCTCTGAAATCTTCTAAAGAATTGAAACGTATCTCAGAAGTTACTCGGCCTTCCTAAAACTTAGTTGGTGAACTGAAGGAGACCGCTAAGGTAATAGGTAAAAATGGAAAGAAACTAGAAGGAAAGGGGGCACAAGTTCCAGAGCCCACGCCTCAATCTTCCAAGATAGGAATACGGGTTTGCAATCAAAAGAAAACCCAAGAAATTACAATTCAAGCATGCAAGATAAAAGTCAAGTCAACACAGGAGGAACAGGTCTCTAGGCCTACCCCTATCAATAAATCTAAGAAAAGGAAATTGTTTGAAGAAACTCCTACCCCTATCATAAAGTCTAAGAAAGCCTCGTCACCCATATGTAAGACCACTAGAAGTATGGCTAAAGAGGCGACAACTCTAAACATACCTTCTCCTCAAAGAGAATCTATGGATATTCCAAGTTCTCCAGAAAAAGAGAGTGGCTAGGGAGATGCCACAAGCAAAACATAAGGACTGGTAACAATAAATGAGATAGAAGGGTTGGTAACTGAGACTTTGATGTATTTGAGGAAAGGAAAAGAAGCTCGAGAGGTGGTAACTCAGGAAGCACTTACACCAAGTCCAGGCAAGTCCCTGAGCAGACGAAAGATGATAATAAAGGCTCTAAGGAGTCTGAGGAAAGAAAAAGAGGCTCAAGAGATGGTGGCCAAGAAAGTACTCACACCAAGCCCAGACAAGTCCCTGAATGAATAAACATTATTAACAAAAATTGAGAGATTAAAGCAAGAAGTTGAAGAATACAAAATACTAGATAGGCATATCAAGGCAGAGAATGCGGAATTGAAAGAGCGGCATGCAGAGGTCTCTACCAAGCATAATAAGGTCTTGCAATTGATCCATTACACTAGGGTGATGAAGAAGGAATTTAAGAGTGAAGCTTTTGGTGTTAACATCATGCAATCTAAGGAATGACAGAGGAGGGTCCAATTGTGCAGAAAGTTTTTGGGTATCAGTTTTTGATAACATTGCATGAGGACATGCAACAACTTCAGCATGGGGGAAATGTTGAGTCTCTATTTTGACATAAGATAATGCCCTATATTACCTTATATCTAAGCCTTTTTCCCTCTATTATAAACTTATATTGGACTACTCTCTCCCAAAACACATGCCTAATATCTATGTCATGTCCACAAGAGGTGATTGATGATTTAAACCATGTTTGTTTAAATTTCTTAAATTAATTCTATTGAAAGTGTTTTATTTTTTATAGTCCTAATGATTTGATTTATGAGCAATCTATCCAGCACTATCGGACACCATGTAATCTGCTACCAAATCCATTCTAGTACCCACGATAGTTTTAATCTGGTACCAACTCCATTCTGGTACCAAGACATGTGTTATTCCGGTACTACCTGCTCTGCTCTATTCCGGTACTAGACTCGCGACTGTGTTCAATCCGGTACCACAACCTCTATTTCCATAATGCACCAGTTGGACCTGAATAATGGTGAATATTTCGATAAGACAGTTGTTTAGAAGCACCCGAGTCAATTTTCCAATTGCAAGAGACTCCATCACTCATGCACTTTGTGTCATGAGGATGGAGTCGATTCCTAAAAATTCGATGTAAATCTTAAATGTGGAATTTCTCGAACTGTTTAATGTTTATCCATATATATTGATAGTATCATCTTACCTTATATAAGGAATGTTGTATAGATGATAAGAAATATATATATATATATATATATATATATATATATATATATATATATATATATATATATATATATATATATATATATAGTGAATGTAAAAAGTATGCAAAAAGAACCAGACAATACTTATCATTGTCATGTATGAAGTAAAAGACTGTTGATCCAATTTACTAGCTAAATTAATATAGAAGATCTTTTATGTCAATTCTCGGATGTGAGTGAAAATTTTTAGTCTATTACCCCCTTAAGAGGTTCCTTGTTGGTTTGGAAAGGGCCCACCACCCCAACAAAGGTAAAGCTCCTTGTATACATTCTGTGTATTTGTGTGGATAGTTTATAGCAGTGTGTGTGTGATTGGTCTTTATTTCATTTTTAGGATTCAGCATTGAGTTGATCATTTTGGATTGGTGTGAATAAGCAAGTGTTAGATCGAATATACATTTTATTCTCAGATGTTGAAGGTAGCTATTTCATAATTTGAAGGGTGGGACTAATATTTTGATTTTATGACTATAGTAGACCTAGTATCGCAAGGGACCAGGAGACTTTATATTTCATCTTCATGTTCTGTAATAAAGTCTTTCAGTTATACTGAACTTCCCTTGTGTTGGTTTGATTGAATTACATGAGATTAAAGTTGGTTTTTGTTTTGAGAATGGTTGGAATTGATTGTTATAATTGCTATAGGAGACAAGCTTCTTAAATTTCATCTTTTCAATTCAAGCGCCTGAAATGAACAGACTTATATCTCCAGGACAACATCTCTTTGATCGACTATTTGTTTAAGTTTCATTATCAGTTTTCTCTTCTAGGTTCAGAGGATACTTTGAAGTATTTAGAAATCTTAAAAATAGGATTTTTATGTTATTAATTATTTCCTATATACAATAGACTTAGGTAGGTTACTTGTTTTTGGCACATATGGTGTAACGACTCTTTCGATTACGAATCTAGGATTGGCATTTAATTGAGTGTGAGATATACATTGAACATATATATGCACCAACAGGAGATATAATAAAGAAATGCATAGAGATATCGTATATATCCAATAATATAACAGAAATATATCAGAGATGCAACCATAAACACAGAGATATAGTAATACACGATTTCTATTAATGAAATAAATTTACAGAGACTGTAAAAATATAGAGTGAAATACTTGCTAGAATGGTGGCAGCTTATCTCTGAGAAGAGATGTGACAGCTACTCGCATTCGCAAGATGATGATTACAATGAGGCTCTGAAGGCCTTTTTATAATAAACAAGAATGCCAAAATTCCTAGACATCCAAAAACCTAACCCTAGGAGATGAAGTGCCAAAAGTCATGTGGGCCTTGTTTGGGTAAGTTAGTACATCAACTTCCCGGGGTCGTAACTTTTGTGTACGATCTTCATTTTAGGCGTATGATAGCTCATTGGAAAGGTATCATCGAGGAGATTCATTTTGGGGGCTCAATCATTCCTTTGGTTATAATTGAGAATGTCGATCTCAAAAAACCTTCATTTGGGCCCTCAAAATGGCCCCGGAAGTTAAAAACTGCTAAAAATAGTAAATTGCCAAATTTGCCAGAAAACTGTTTTGAGCTAGTCGAAAAAGGTGGGTGGCCACCGATATACACCTGGATCAGGGAAACTTAAATCACATAAATGTTATGGCCCAAAAACCTAAACTAACACTCATTTATCCTTGTGTAATCACTAAGGGAAGAACAACCGTAGAACTGGTTAGGAGGTCGAACCATCATCATTAAATTGATAGCATGTCCACATGAGCCAGTGGTTTGAGTCCTGAATTATCGGGATATTGGACACCTGAGCTCGGAACAAGTTAGGATATAGGCCTTATGACACTTGATATGCCCAAGTTAGTGGGCAAGGTTCCCATGCACAAAATTCCTATCCCTTTATTTTCATGTGGAGACGACATCATGGTGATGCCTCGAGCGAGAATGGCTATCATGGTATCACGTAGGTGACACTTGTCAACCAATAATTTGTGGATGATTCAAGTGTGGAACCATGCCAGGATAAATAGTTGAGTGGTCTCCTTTAACCGTGACTTATATATCTACAGTATGAGGTTTCTCGGTTATCGATCTCGCATATAATCTCATGAGGGGTCTAGCACCAGGGTTTCGATGTACCAAACCTCAGAAGGATTTCATACCTATAACATATTTTGGAAATTCACAAGTGTCAATATGTTGGTCACTCCTGTGGGTCAATGCCCTAGAATATCGGATATCGAATCTTTTGTCAAAAGGGTGGAGTTAAAAAGAAAACCTGGTCGGTCGATGGCATGGTGGGGCATGATTTCGAGGAAATTTTTTTATCCCCCCCCATTCTCTTAGATTATCCTACGAGTGAATAGATCCAAATGTTAGCCACGTTAGAGTGATGTAATTATGACACATTGTGACAAATTGGAAGCTAGAGTGAAATGGGGAGGACATGTGTCAGCGTCTTGCTTGCAAGAAAGTGGAGCGTTGGACACTTGTCAAGTTAATGCTTGGAATAGATGAGTTAAACACTGGTCGTTAGATATATGGATCAAGGAATATCAACCATTTATATTTTAATAATCTCAGGAGGGAGGTGTACATCGGGGTACAAAATTGTTGGACCCCCGAAATACTTCCAAGTTATTTTTTTTGGAAAACCCTGATGCGTTGATACCCAGTGGGGCACAGTTCTAGGTTGGACACGATTCTAGGTACCAGAAATCAGGATGCTGGAGGTGTGATATGCTAACATGAGAATATGAGGGGCTAGTGGCTTGAACATAGTTACCAACTTAATGAGAACTGTGACCTCAAAACGAGAAATTTGGCCCCAAAAACCCATATTTTTGCATAAAAAACATCAAAATCAACCCCCAAATCAAAAAGTGGTGCTACCAGTAGCACCATTTTTTAAAATGGGGTCAAAATTACAACATTTTTCAAACATGGCCTTCAAAACTTAGACAGTAGCTCAGAAAAACCTTAAAATAAGCACATAAAAACAAAAAAAATGTTTTTGATTTTTTCTTTTCTTTTCAAAACGTTAAATTTTGAGAACATTTGAAATTGTATTTTGATCACTTGGTACTATTAAAACCAAAAACGCAAAACAAACCATCAAATTGAAAAGTACTACTACCAGTAGCACCCATTCTAAAATTGGGGTATTAAAATGAGACATTTTTATAATGTGGTAAAAGAACTCATCATTACTGTAAACAAAATCATAAAATAAACTGTTAAATGTTTACTTTTTAAATTTTATTATCACGCAAAGCACAAGGTAAGACATAATGTGATGAAAATATCACAATATACTTTAAAAATTCATTGACACTTTTTAATAATTTTTTCCTTTTAATAATAAAAAAGTAAACACAAGTTACATTGAATGAAACATAAATAATTTCTTAAAAGTATTTTTACATTGACCATATTCAAAACAAATGAGCTAAGAAATTTTATAATATTATTCATAATAAAAAAACATATCATTCATAAAACATAAAAAACGATTCATAACTTCATGTAAGATCATATGTCAGTTCAATGCTCTTTTTTAGTTACCATACAAACATCATATGGATAAAAAATTCTTAAAATGTCCCATACACTTATTCAAATTGACTCATGGTTTCTGAAATACCATCAGAGTCTACATTGTCTTCAGATGAATGTTTTGATGAAGATGTAGATGATCCATACTCTTCTCTATTGTCGATGAATGCACCATCTAAGTCTACATGCATACCCAACATTTCAAATGTCAAATGCATTTTTGATCTACTAGGTTCAATAGACTCCCATCTTGCATTTATTTATCGTGGAAACAACCTCTTGATAATCTCTGTTGTCTTGGAGTGAAGAGTTCCTCTCTTTGTCAAATTGAAGTCATAAACAAGTATGTCAACATCGTCTAATTTTTAGAGGTCAGTGCGACGACAAGTTGTATTTTGACCCTATTTTTTTTCTCTTTCTATTGACATGTTTATCAACCACCATCTTTGGCTTGTACACACCATTGAATAGTTATGTACTTTTTTCATACCAATGAATTTCAATTGCAACAACATCATCATTTTTTTCTCAATATTTATAACCTTTTCGATCCATAATGGATAACCATGTGGATCCTCAGTCACTAAAACTGCAATCATGCTACCCTCCTTAATATCTTGTAATAAACCCCTCTAAAGGTCTTCCATGGATTCATGTTGTGCATGTGACCTTCATGAACCAATATACATTTCTCTTTCCTCTGCTTGTGTAATCTCAAAATCACCTTGATATTCTTGAACTTCAACAATGTTTCTTTCTTGAAATTCATTTGGCATATTTTGTGGCCAATGAAATGGAGTCCTCAACATTGTATCTTCATTTGTTGAGCTTGAAATTATGATACTTTGACTATTGAAAAAAGACTACCACCAAAAATAATTAGCAACATCAAAGTACTCATATGTATCCTTAATGGACTTTTTAATTTCTTCCAGGCATTCAGAATAATCTACATCTCTATTATGCCTTTGTGCATTATGGATTTCAGCAACTGATTGTAAAAATAATAATTTTGCTGCAAAAATTGGATGATATGGAATGAACTTAAAAAATGATAAACTTGATGAAGGCCCCCATTCTGTAGTAGTTGAATATTGCTTTCCCATATAAGTGTTTTCCCATCAATTTTTTTGAAACAAAATTGATGCTGGAAGCTAATGTCATTAATCTTCTCCATACATTCTTATTCACGATGTGATCCCTGAATAAATCTCTGCATGTCAAAAGTTTCTTCTAATATATGAAAAACAGGCTCTGGAATGTATGCTTTCTTGATACATTCAATCAATGATGGTAGACTTCCAACATTTTTCCTCTTCAATGTTACGGAAACATGAATGAACATTTGATGAATATGATCATGAGTGTGTCCAACAAGAAGGAAACCAACTTTCACTTTTTGAAAGATTCCCATTTCAACGAGCATGCTTAGATATCCAAACACAATTTGATTTTTATTTTCACGAGTAGTGTTGTCCAACTATAGATAGAGAACTTGAGGAAGAATTCCAGACCAGTGAGTGAGCACATGATGAATTATGGTGATGGTCATATTTTCATCATTATGAATATTTGGAGCTGTGAAGTAAATGCTTGGACACATGTTTCCATTGAAAACCATACAACCAACCAAGTGAAACTGAATGAAATTCTCTTCCTATAAATTTTTGGGTGTACGGACAAAATGTGATATAAGTGTTTTCTTCTGGTCCATGCCATCAATTATCACTCCTAAATATTTGTTTGGAGCATCATAACACTTCTTCCATTGTTTTTACAACTTTTCTCTTTCACTTGATTATTGATTATGATGTTCTTGAAGTGCTTTGATTATGGAATCTGCACATGACATAAAATCGAAATATTGATCATATGTTTTCATAGTTGATAACTATTCAAGTTTAAAAAAATAAAATTAGTAAATACATACCTCTTTTGGCCCCTTCATATTTATCTCTTCTTGTTTTGAGAGTAGTACATATACTACAAATCCCCATCCTTGACTTCTTAGGAATACATACATTGTTGAATTGTTTCTTCCATATTATTGTAAAATATGCATATGTAATAAAATTACCCTTTCCTTCAACATCTTCAACATATCCTTTGTACAAGTTGTAGATTTCCCTCCTTGAAAAATTATCTGGAATATGTATTATGTCTCTATCTGGCATACACTCTCCATGTTTGGAAAAGAAAACACTCATCCATGAAAATGCAGTGTTTGTGAATGGCCCACTCTCTCGTCCATGATGTACATTTGAATAAAATGATGGATCTTTTTCCAAACTTGTATGGATTTTTGATAGACAG
Source organism: Picea engelmannii (assembly GCA_009831015.1). Lineage (NCBI taxonomy): Eukaryota > Viridiplantae > Streptophyta > Pinopsida > Pinales > Pinaceae > Picea > Picea engelmannii. Next base: position 206,377 of record ML788010.1, read on the forward strand.
AGATTACGAATTGAGTGAAGTTTTTTGAAAGCCTTTTTGAAAAGTAAAATATTCCCAATGCGATAATCATATACTGTATTAGTGGATATCATGCACCCCATCAAATATTAATTTTGCATGCTCTTATTCGTTGACAAATATGTCTTCCTTTTATTCAAGGCATACATGTAGTTCATGATTTTTAAACAATTATTTTGACAATATTCACTTGAAATCAATTCTTTCAAGGAAATTGATTTAGTGAGAAAGTCTTTCCTAGACCTTGTATAACTAGAATTCTTTGGATTAATATCAATAGGTCTAATATTGGTCCTAGACACAATGTTTCTTTACAATGTCTCCACTATTTCATCATCCTTGGTAGAAGGGTTTTCCTTATCACCAAAAGGAGTATCAAGCAAAACATTGTTAGGAGACTGAACTAGAGAATGTTGATCACCTTCATTTTTTGCAGTTGAATGTTTGAGAACAACATCAACAACATAGTCATTTGGTGAAAATAAGTCATCAACATTATGTTCACTATTGACATAATCATCTTCATTGCTTTCAAAATCCCCACTTGAGTGAAAATTTCCACCATCTTTCTTAATCCCTTGAAAACCTTCATTAGTATCTTGAAAATCCTCACTTGTAGGAAAATCAACATCAACTTTGTTTCTTTTTAATTTATAACTCGGGAAAGAGTGACCACCAATGGCGTAATCATCTTCGCTACTTTGAAACTCACCACTTGAAAGATATTCTTCATCATCCTCATTACTAGCTTCAAAATCCTCACTTGGAGGAAAATATTCATTATCCTCATCGGTACCCTCGAAATCCTCACTTTCAGGTAAATCATCAGCACCAACATTGATTCGTTTAAAGTCCGCACTTGAGGGAAATTCTTCTCTGTCCCCATTCGTGCCTTGGAAATACTCACTTGGAGGAAACTCTTCATCAATACCTTTAAAATCCTCACAAGGAGGAAAATCATAATCACCAACATTGTTGTCTTTAAATTCTCCACTCAGGGAATTTGGCCCACCATTGTCATAATCATCTTCACTGCTTTTAAAATTTCCACTTGAGGGAATATATCCATCGTCTTCATTGGTGCCTTGGAAATCTTCATCAGTACATTCAAACTCTTCACTTGGAGGAAAATTTTCATCCCAATAATTTAAACATTGATCATAGTCTCCACTTTGAACTACATTTTGATTATTTTCATTACTATTAAACTATTGACTAGATTTATCACCATCAGATTCCTCCTCTTCATCATCGGTGCCTTCAAAGTCCTCTGATTTAGGACTTTCATGAGGAACATGTTGAATACAATTTCTTGCACCATGATCAAAATTATGACTAGCTAAAAAATATGACGCCTCATTTGCATTACAAACATTCCCATCACATTTCCTAGTCACAACAGAAAAGGTATGCGAAGAATTTGTTGATGTCTCAGAAATACAATTTTCTTTATTTGATGAATCCATCCCTTCTCTCTGAGAACATAGAATGATAGAAGTGTTCACCATCCCTATGACATTATAATAACATGCATAATGATATTTTCCCTCTAAATGCCCCCCACCCCAAAAATATAATTTCCCTCCAAATTCCCCCCACCAAAATTCCACCCCAAAATATTCCCTCCAAAATTTCCCCCTCAAATTTTTCCCTCCAAATTTTCCCCCCAATACTTTTCAATTATTTTCCCTTAAAAATTAAAAGCAATTTTCACTCTTTCATTTTGTTATTTACATATTAAATAGAATATTTATCATGTTTATCTATTTATCTATTTATCCCACATTTATTAAACATATTTATGATCCATATAATTTTAGGTATATATGTAGACAATATCCCTATCTTTTTTTTATCCCACACTAGTTATACTAACAATAATTTATATCATATGTGTTATATATACACAACCTTATTTTATCTTTTTATATTGTGTTATATCTTGGGAAGTATTTTTTTTAGCATTTGGAACAAGCTAAAACATTGAGAAGACATCTGAGGAGAATCTAGCAAGCAAAGAGGAGAATTTAGCATTTTAGAGGTTAGTTTTATTGTTAAATTCTTGCATGTTTTCTACTTTTTTCTAAAAAACATATATGTTTTCTACGTTTTTCTAAAAAACACCTAATTTTTTAAGACATTTGAGACTTTTTTCATAAAATCTTAAAAAAATCCTTAATATTGTTTGAAAAAAAAAGGCAAAAACAGGTTAAATTTAGATATATTTTTTAACTTTTGTCTAGTGTTTTTATGGTTTTTTAGGTTATATGTTATAATATATAACATAGGTTATATAACATATAACCTAGATTATATGTTATATAACATATAATTACATGCAATGATCTAGCCCCCACGGCCAAGCCCTGGGCGTGCCCGAGGCTTGGCCGTGGGGGCTAGGGCGTCGYTGGTAAGAACATATAACATAAGGTTATATGTTATAACATATAACATATCGTTATATCTTTTAACATATAACAATATGTTATATGTTATAACATATAACATATTGTTATATGTTATAACATATAACATATAACAATATGGTATATGTTAGATTTAATTTTTGTTACATATGTTATAGGTTATATTTAATTTTTGTTACATATAGGTTAAAAACATTTATTCATTTTTTAAATTAGTTTTTATAATCAATGTTATGTTTTTTAGTTGATTATAATGTGAAAGGCCTAATTTTTTTTTATCTTAACATAGGAAAATGTCAGGAAAGAGATTATCTATCAATATATCTAGATCACGACCTGCAATAATGGCATCAAAAAATGCAACTGGAACCTTCATCAATATTAGAAAACAAAATGATATATTAACACCTGAGTTATCAAAGGAAATGAAGAATGTTAGAGAGTGGAAATCTGTGGAAGGTGAAAACAAACAAGAATATTCTTGGTTTGTTAAAGACAAGCAAGGAAACTATGGAGAACATATATATTTGTATTGTGATGAATCAAAACATGTTCAAGGAAATTATCAAACACTTGGATTGTTATGAGATATATGTTTGGTTCCAACCACAAATATTGTTTATGCACTTGTCAAACAAGGAAGAACTTATATCAAGTTTAGATATTGTTTCAAATTCAGCAATTATAACAAGAGTGAATGTTTTTCAGAATTATCTGCATCCATCATTGATGACATTAAGAAAGGCAATGTAAGTTTTTTTATTTCTATCTTTGTGTCATTTATTATTTTAGTATCATGCTAATGTTTTAATTTTATTTAACATGAAAATGTTATATTTTATTTTTACAAGATTTTACTGAATGACTTTCACATATGTTACTGGGGATTTACTCTATAGAGAACGACATCATGGATGTCATAAAAAAAAATCATATTGAAAAGACACAAGAAGGAAGGAAAAATAAAAAAAAAGTAATGGAGGTTGAACCCAGAAGAGTAGACAAAGAAGAACATGAAAGAAGAAAGAAAAATCATCATTATGGAAATCCTAAAAGGGTTACATTTGAAAATGAGGAAACTCCAAATGAAGGTATTGTTGAGATTGATCCCAATGAGGTTATCACTCCTTCTCGCAAAAATAAAAAATAAGATAAATGTAAAAGAATGATGATTGATGATGAGTCTATTCCTATTGATTACCAAGAAATCATTGATTTATATGAAAGACATTTAAATAATAAGAGGAAGAAAACATATGTTGAGAATTTTCAAGAAGCCATCATTAGATCGGAGTATTATAGTGAAAGTTCTAAAGGTAGTAGAGAAATAATTACACCAGGTGTTGATCTAGAGGATGGTATTATGAAAAAAACACAAAATTCCATTCGAAATAGAATGAGGATGACAAACTTAGTTGATGATGGCCACACATTTCTGTTGAATGTGAAACAACTTTATAAACCCACAGAAGGGATGAAAAAATATCAAATTAGAAAACCACATCACTTGCATATTGACAATTTGAGAGCATTGATTAGATACAATGCATATGCACATGTGGTTGACTACCTAGTTCTTATTAACCCAATGGAAGTTCCTAGGAGGGAAGAATTTGATAGATCAAAATGTTTTGACTACAAATATTATGTGATTGGAGGAAATCATTATGTAGAGGCTAGAAGAGAATTGATGCTAGAATATCCCAATAATCCTCTTTTTGAGACAGTCAAATCCATAATTTATGTTGGTTTAACAGATTTGGAAGAAAATTTACTAGCATGGGATCATAACACAGACAATGATTACATAATGTCTATGACAATCATTAAAAGGGTGAGATTTATCCACAATGATTTTTTTGAAATATTCCACAGGGAGAGATCAAATGTTGATGTTAAGTTTTGGAAGCAATGTTGCATGGAAAGAGGATTCCCACTTGATGATGAAAATACAAATGAAAAATATCGCAAAGGAAGTGATATATTTAGATCTGTGGATTAATATTTTCAATTGGGATTTAGAACTGGACAGGTATGGGATTTGATAGATGAGATATTCACCCTATGGGAAAATGTTGGTATAAAGAATCAGAGAGTTAAGAAGGCTAAACCATTGATATGTGGCACCAGTAAGATAAGTCCTGATATAAAAAATCTTCTTGATGATATGAATATAGCACCTTGGAGATCAATACATGGAGTGAAGTATGATAAACTTATCATAAGTATATTATCACGTGTTAGGTCGGGAGAATTTTCAATGGAAGAAATGTGTGATGAATTTAAAAAGTAAGTCTGTTGACTTTTTTTTTATGTTAGGACAAGATAACTAATTTTTTCACTTTAATATCAGTTTAACATTATTTTTGTTTTATTTAGTCACAAGGTGTATATGAAAATACAAGAGGAAATGGTCAAGATGTTCAATGAAGAAAGTTGAGATGATGTTAAAATCAATTATCTTGATTCAAGCTCTTCAACAGTATTGAAACAATTTTTTGTTGCATTCAAAAAGGTATGTTGATTTATTACATTCATATTATTGGTTTGTAAGTTCATTTATTTATATCTTAATAGTTATAAATATATAACTATATGTTTGTTTGTTTCATTAAATATGACAAAGAAGAATGCAAATGGAGTACCTGGAAATTTCAAAACAATTATTCAAAAAGGCAAGTTTGAAAGAGAAAGAAAGAGACGTGTTCAAAATGTTCAACTTGATGACACCCTTGATCGCTACATTTGGAATGGGCTCGACATTGTTCAATATAAAGTGATATTAGGTGATTGTGAAAAACTTGCAAGTATTGTTCCTACAAAATAATAATCCCCAGTTATTGTGGATATCCCTCATGGTTATAATATCCCAAACATTGAATATGATACTGAGCCCTATACTTACCAAGATTTCAGTAAAGTGGTTATGGGATTTATAGAAGTTACAACATCACCATTTTGGAGATTTCTAGTATTTCATTCAGACACACAACAAGGATTAGTACAATCAATTTTCAAGGGGAAAGAAAAGACAAGGAGGTAGTTTATTTGGTAAGATATTGAAAGTGTATGTTTAGCAATTAATATTATAAAACAATTTTATTAATTCACTAGTTAATTGAATTTTCATTTATTTGTGTTACAGACACAAGACAAATATTCAGAGCTCCAAGAAAGAATCATTTAAACATGATTTTGAGAGTATACATCTTGCAACCTGGACAAAAGATGATTCTTATAATTCTATTCTAGTCAATGAAAATGATGGAGAGACTCCTAGTAGTATATTGGTATACAATGTTGTGGTTAGAAAGATAACATATGAGGAAAAATATTTGAAAGGAGAGATGGTTAACATTTATCAAAAACCACAAACATTAATTAATTATCTTATAGATAATTTTTCAAATAAAGAAGATTGGGTTTTGGATTTGTTCAGGTAAGAATTATGATCTAATATTTATGAAATCATACCTCAATATTAGATTATTTTTAATTTATCTTTTTACAGTATCTAACTTCATTATTTATTTTTTATTTAGTGATTAGGTACAACATTAGCGTGTTGCCTAAAGAAAGGAAGGAATTGCATAGCGATTGAAAGTGACCCAATGCAGTGTAGTTTTATTCAACAAAGAATTAATGTTATTCCAGCTCTTCTAGATGAAAGGAAAGAAGTTGGCTCGAGGAAAGGATATTTTAGTAAATCAAAGGTGGAAAAATTGTCAAAGGAAACTCAAGTACCATTAGGAGGAATGATTGGAAATGATTAATTTGGAGAACTTGCAGATATCAAAGAACCAATGGAAGAACAAAATGACACAATGGAAGCACAAAATGACATCGAAGAAGATGATGATGTGTCTATTGAGCATCATGAATTTGGATATATGATATTTTTTATTAGTTTAAATATGGATTTGAAGACGATGCTCAATTTTGCAATTTTTTTATGAGTTATAACTGTAATGATTTGACTTTCATATTTGAAAATAAGAATAAAGATGTATCTCTTTTTCTTTTGTGATGAATCTTTTTATTTTTTCTTTTTGCGTTTTATTTGTATGTGAATCGCTATACAGTGGAAAATTTTATTAAATGTTGTCATTTTTTTACTTCAAATGTATAAAAATATGAAAGAAAATGATATTTTTTTTATAAAATTTAGACTTTTTTTGTTCAATTATGTCCATAAAAATGTTTTATTTGACATGTTATTTTAAGGAATATGAACCAAAATGTATAGGTTTTTTATGATATATGGCTATAAAATGTGTATTTTTTTTAATAAATATTCAAAAGTAGTGTTATTTAACTACTTTGTTTCTCGATTTATTGAAGTAAAGGTTAACAATGTGTTAAAAATGATGTTTTTCACTACATTTAAAAGGTATGGAACAATAAATTAATTAAGGAGACAAAATTCTATGAAAAATCATAACTTTGAAAAAGTAAATGGTAAAAAACTTTTTTAAGATTGAAAGAAGCATGAAAAAAACACTAAAAATGCAGTTGAATAAAAACAATATATATATATATGTATATATATTTAGAAAAAATTGAAAATAGATGAAAAATGATCATTTAAAAAAATTAATGTGGAAACATTGTGGATTGAAAAAATTAAAATATCAAAAATCACCTAAAAACATAGAGGGGGTGCTACCAGTAGCACCATTTTTAAAAACGAGGTAAAAAATTGGACCCCCCAAAAAATGACAACTCTAGAGAGTTCTCGTTAAGTTGGTAACTATGTTCTTGGTGACCTGGTACCCTAATGGGAAAAAGTTACAGTGTAAGGTTGTAGTTTCCCTCGTGACTCATATGTGGGGAAGAGAACATGTTAGAGACATCATATGATGTAATCTATCCAATGGAAGGTGGACATGTGTCATCGCTTGATTAGCCTATCCCTTGTCCTCTATGATGATGTGTATAGCCACGTTATTCCATGTTTCATGACGTGGGTGGTCCACAAGTCAAGTGGAGAGTGTGCCACATGTCATGGAGATTTGGATTTTTGAGGGAGAAGTTCATGATGTGTTATTAGTCCACATGTCACTCTAGGTGGCAGGGCCACATGTCATGACTGACGACTAATTGTATAAGTGCCACATCTCGAATGTGCTAGCTAGGATACTGGAGAAGGAATTTTAAGTTCAAAGAGGTAGAATATTTTCTTACCCAGGGTTGATGTCTCGGTACCCTGACGGGTAAACACCCCTTGGGACCATATATTGGTATGTCAGATATCGGGGGATTTTAATTTATCATTGGGTGCGAAGGATATAGGGGTCGATAGACCTAGAGTCCCAATGGATGAATACCACATGGAATTCATGTCAACAACCATGCCAGCGACCACATATATGCCAAATGGACCAAATAGGGGCCACGTGGACCTATGAGATTTGACTAAGAAGGAATAACCTTTGGAATGCCATAACCTTTAATCCATAGCTTTGTTTTGAGCATGGTGATAGTCATTGGAAATCTCTTGACAAATCAAATATGATGGTACCCTCAAGAAGATGAATTGATATGGCTGAGAAAAATAAAATTTTAATACCCCATCCTCTAAAATGGTACTTATGGAGTTGTGTGTCTTACACAAAAAAATGCTAAAATCAACCAGGATTACTTACCCTTATAGGAATCAAACCTGGCACTATTGACCATTCCACAAACTTTCAATTTTACTAAAATTGTTCATTGGTGGGCAAAAAATTACCAAGATGATGAGGGAAAGGTGATTTTCACTGATGGTTGTCAAATTTTATACATTATATCCTAATATTCCCTGGCCCAAGTGTTCTATTTCCATGAAATCTCCTATAAAAACCTGGAAGAACACACATTATTGTTCAAATATAAAGAATTGTCTCATCCTGATAAAGAAATATTGTTAGGGAACCTTCTAGCCTGCAATACTCAATTACCAACTATTGTATGTCCATTTAAATATGATTTTTCCCTAACATCACCAGGAAATAACTGGCCATTATCTTCCAAATCCTAGGTTATGTCCATGAAAGGGTATTTGATGAGTTTATCTTGGACCTTTTGTCTCTTCTTAGGCCCCCAACATCCATGAATCTCCTTATGTTTAAATACTTCCAAATCTTGGAGGACTTCATGCAAGATCACCTAGACGATTTCCATTGCATCAAATCCTTTAGATACCAATCATACCTGGTATATCCCATCCTTTCCAAAAACCACCCGGCTTGGGGAATGAATATCACATATGAGACTATGATCATGAAGCCAATCAATGAATGGACTATGAATATTAGGATAAAAGAACAAAATAAAGTGTTCAACCTCTATTGAAATAAATACACGAGGGCCATATTTACCTTGATACATGGCACCCCAATTACCATAGTCATACCATAAATGAGGCACACTCTTTAGCTGAGAAATGATATTAGTACATGATATTGGTTCTGAGAAAAGGGCCATACTATCATTAGAGTGTATGGTTTTGAAAATGAACCATTCAGGATCCCTATTTTCTTGACACCAAGGATGTTGGCTCTGGAATATATGAATTAGAGATTGATGGATGACCACTTATTATTTTCCCAACACAAAAAGGCCATCACCTTCCCACCCCACAATAGGTTGGCCCATTTTTGGTTTAGTAAAGAACAACTTTTGTTGCAACATAAGAGATGATGAAATAGCTTTATTTTGAAAAGATATGAAGGATAGGTATATGGCCCTCATGGTGTTGTTTCTTTAAGGAAGCCAACATACAAACATAAAACAAAGGTGTTAATAGAAAATAAATCCAACCCAATGTCCTATGAAGAGGTCAAGAAGATCCCATGATGTGATATTCTCAAGACAACTGCCTCATCATCTCAATCTAGGACTCATCCTATAAAAAAATCATTATCAAAAATGTAGTCAGGAATGAATGTGGATGGGCAACAAAAAAAAGGAATAAAGGGGATGAGGAGGTTGAAACAAAGGATATTATGACATGAATCTTGGATATATGGAAAGTTGTTTTTAAAATAACCCAAGGAGAGGGTAAATATGAGAGGCCAAACTTAACTATTCAACACCTCCCCTCTTCCATGCTACCAACACCAGTCATGAAGGTAACATATGCTAATGGGGAAGCAACAACAAATCATCCCAACTTATTATCTCACTATCTAGATATTGAAAGGAACAACATGGAGATGAAAAAGGATATGTACCCCCAAGCAGTGGGAAAGAAATCCCAAACAAAGCTACTAACAACAGTGGACTATGAACAAGACACCTTCAATGTGACAAAAAAATCTAGCTCACCAATTAAATATCCAAAATATTTGGAATATAAAATAGAAATCCATGTGGGTAATAATATATATAATAAAGGTATGAGTAATGATGATATGATTCAAATTGATAATGAGGGTCTGTATATATGCCCATGCATGATATCCCTTTTGTGAAAAGACATGACCCTTCATGATGAAGTGTATCTTCAGTATTAATTATTAATTATTAGTTATTTGTTCCTATATATATAGTGATGAATAACTAATAATAATTAATCATTAATGAATAGACACCTCATAATTAAGGGTCATGTATATATATATATATAAATGAATAACTAATAATTAATAATTACTAATGAAGAGACACCTCATAATGGAGGGTCATGTCTTTTCACAGAAAGGATTATTTCTTACATTGCCTCCCCCTTTTCGAAATGTTTTTTCCTCAAATCATAATTATGAAAGGGCTCTATTTATTTCTCTATCTTGTGTTGTACTCACATAGTTCTTGCTTCTTGATGTTATTATCTCAGACTATATGAGACAATAAAAACTTCTAAGTATTGAGCATAAATGAAGAACTATAAAAAGATCTAACCATCCTAAATTGATCCTTTGTGGAATGTTCCTCTTATATGATTCATAGAATATTGTTTTCTCCATTGTACATCAGCATCCTTCATACAATAGATCAATTTTTTTCCTTATGAACGAAATTGATATATTGACCTTTTAATGTATCTACCTTCATTATTAGGATGTCTATAAGGTGTCTTCGTAGCATGAATTTCCTTTATCATAAATGTAACATTCTCAATATTTACTTTTGGTGTTTCATGCACTCATTTGTTGATAGCTACATTTCTACAAGTAAGCACACCTGTAAATTCCATCAATTGTACTCCAACATCCTTGTATGTGTTTTATTCAATTAGATTGTATTTTTATTGAGTCTTGATATTAACCAGATCTGTATTTGTTCCCTTCCCATCAACTTAGATTTTTTTACCTGAATATGATTCCTTCTTGATAAATTGCTCCAAATTATTTTCCAGTAAATTCTTATCATTCTTAAGTTTCTTAATTTGGACAAGTAGGTTTTAATTATGATTCTTGAAGCATGCAAGTTCTTCATTGTCTGATTTTTCCACTTTTTTTTTATGTTTTGACTCTCAAAGTTTTTATATTTTAAGTTCTTAATTTGTTCGAGTAATCTCTAATTAAGGCTTTTTAAATGAGAAGTTTTTTCATCTTTCTCTGACAGTTTCTTTCTGATATCTTGATTTTCTTGTTCCAACTTTTGAAGGAACTATTTTCTATCCTTTGACTTCTTAATTCGAGTAAGTGTATTTTTCTTGTGATCTTGTAAGAAATAGATTTCTTCATTTTTTGCCAATAATTTACCATCAAATATCTTCTTGAGATATTTATATTATTATTCTTGTTATATGCATTTGTCTTCTATGTCTTCAATTCATCACTCTATTTATGTGTCACTCTAGAATTCGATTAAGTAAGAATCTCTATAACACTTTGAGTAAATGAATTTTTTATTTTTAAATGGTTCTTGACATGTAAACTCCTTCTCACAAAAAATACATTTTGAAAAAAGAGTAGAATTCTGTGTGGAATCCATAATTCTGAATTTCGTATCTTTTCTACCTTTTAACTTCAAAGGGGCACTAAAATATTTATAAAATATTTTGTTTTTTATACTCTGGTAACATTTTGACTTTTTGTTAATATCTTCAATATTTAATTTAAAAATCTTGATGTTTATTATCTGGTTGGTCGCAACCCTTCCTTCTTTTTGTTGATTACTAGATAGATCTTCATGCAATATAAATTAATAGGGTATAGGCGCTGGTAGTATGGAAATTTCAACGTTGGGACATGGTTGCACAAGAGTGGATGTGTACCAATGGAAATTGGTGCATAAGGAAAATTGTATGACTGTGGGTGGTATGACGATTGAAATAATTGATGAATTTATGGAAATGGTAGCACACAAAGCATGGATCATATGGAATATTTGATGTATAGATGAATGGTATGGACAGTATGAAAAACGATCATGGAGGGTATGGATGGTACAACAAAATCATTAATTTTTTAATTGGAAACTGTACAGATATGATGATGGATGGTACAATAAGAGATTTTCTATAGAATTCATACAAATTACGATAGGTAACTTTTGGAAGTTGTAGAGTTTCCTTCATGCTAATATTTGTTGTAATTTTTTTTCTTCAAATTTTAATGAGAATATTTTCGTCAATTTCTTTTGCACTCTAGTTTGTTTGTGTGTGTGTATTGACTTGCAACATATTTATTCACTATTTTTTTCACATTTTCTTTTTCTTTTTCCTTAAAAAATATGTCGAGGTATTTCCTCTAATTTCTTGGCAGTGGAGTAATTCTTATCTTTGAATGACTAAGGGCCATGTTTTATTCAAATATTGAAGTTCCAAGAAATTTGAACATTTGAGTGGCTAAAGGCTTGCAGTGACATTATCAAGGGAAACCGAATTTTTACCACGAGTCTAGTATCCAAAGGCTAGGATCAAACTCAATCCGATACCAAATGTGACAGTTAGATCTTGATCACCAATTAAATATCAAAAATATTTGTAATATAAAGTATAAATCTATGTGGATAATATTATATATAATAAATTTACAAGTAATTATGATACAATTACAATTGAGAATGAAGGTTCATATATGTACCCACACAGAGGTGCCCTCTCATGAAGAGATGTGACCCTCCATTATGAGTTGTCTTTTTATTATTAATTATTATTTTCATATATATATTGCTTATTACATTTGTTTTGGCCTTGTTGGAATACAAAGTGCCAAAAATCCTCTCTCCATTAGACTACAAGGAAACCCAGATCAAGCTCAAACTAAGAAATATTCAATCCACTAAAATTATTGACCTGCCCCAATAGAAAAGTCACATGTTATACAAAAGGGAACTTCTATCCTCTATGAATGAAAGGAAAATGAGGGAAATGGTACAAAAAATTAATAGGAAATCGAAGTAAGAGAATATTGCAACCAAGGAAAAATAAGACAAAGATGATAGAGATTGAAAATAAGATCACAACTCTAGTAATAGACCCTAAAGACCCCATTTCTATGGGAGAGTTGGTGAAATAGAAAGATATTGAAATAAAGGTTTAGAGAAAGAGGCTTAACCTCCCTAGAGCTCAAAATGTGAAAACTCCATAGTTGCAAGCCAAATATGAAGAAAAAGAGTAGCTCTATTATGAATTGGTTGAATGTAAGATGGTCATAACAAGGTTCTAGAGTGAAAATGAGAGGCTAGAAGAAGTAAACAAGACTCTCAGGAATCAACAGACTCATCTGGTCCACACAACAAATTCAAGAACATAATGGGAATCCTTGGAAGATGCAACAGAAGGACTAACTAAGGTGACATTTGACCTTAGTTTGAAGGAGATAGAGTTAGGAACTATGAGAAGCTAGGTCAAAAATAAATATGCAAGGGGAAAAAAATTGGAATAACAAGAAAAGAGCAGGGAAATATTGTTCGCTCAAATAAATGTTGTTAAAGAAGAGACCTTAAAGGAGTTTAAGGAACTAAAGACAAAATTTACAAGGAATTCATCCCTTAAATCATCCAAGAATTTCATTTGGGATATCATATCCACATTACTATCTAACAAATGGTCCCATTTCTCCATAATAGGGGATGAGCTAGAGCTACTATGTTCATACAAGAAGAAAAACACTAGAACTACTAATAATATAGAAAAAAAACTAGATTTGGGTAATGAAATTATAAAGTTCTTGAATAATAGGACTAAAGAGCATCTCAAGGACATAAATTTCGATGCAGGAGCATCGCTCCACCTCATTAGCACCAACAAAGTAGTGCATCAATGCACAAGGAGGAATGAGTTCCAAGGAAAGAGAGGTGTTACTCCTCTCATTTTGAACCCAATTTAAAAATTGTAATGCAATTAAATGTAATTTAAGTCTGTGAAATTTAAGGAAAACTGAGCCTATGTATTTGTATAGGCTGATTTATTGTAATAGACAGGGTCACATTTAATGGTTGATAGTAGGAGGGATATAGATCTAATTTGGACTAGATGCATCCCATTGAATGTAATTCAATGTAATTCAACGTGGGTAGGTGGTTGGAGAGAAGGCTCAAGGAGCCCCTCTTTTGTAAAATATCTTTGTTTTTCTAAAATTATTATGATGAAGAGTTGTAGATGAGTGAGTAGAGAGAGAGATCAAAAGAGGAGATAAAGTGTTGAATAATCTGTTGCATTCCATCCTTTGTAAATATTTGTAAAGAATAATTCAGATATAAGACAAAAAAAGTTTTTTTTGCATACAAGGTGTCGGTGTTCTTGTGTGTGATGAGTGATTGTTCTATGAATTTTTTTCTGTGTTTATTGATGTATGTTGTATATGTATGCAAGTAGGTTACATTTGTAGGTTTATATAGATTTCTCTATCTACATGTTTCTAGGTAGGTCTGGGCTCTTAGGCTTGTGCAAGGAGTGCACACTAGAGTACTAAGAACTATATGAAGCCAAGGTGGGGAGTGAACTTGAATGTTGTTGTGAGTTAAGAAAGAGTGTGCCAGGTGGAACACTAGAACCATTCTTACGCTGAGAAGGAATAGTGATAGGGAAGGCTTATCAGGGTTATTGAAAACCCATAAGGAGATTTATCAGAGTTATTGAAAACTGTGATAGCTAGTTGGAGGATAAGGAAGAACAAAGTTACTGAAAACTCTAGAGAAAATTTGTACAAGGAGTTCAAGGAGTGAACTAGTGAGCTTGAAGATTTTAGGACTCAGGAGAAGACCCATGCAAGGAGTGCATTGGTCCAACACTTAGATAGGTCTTGAGAAAGTCTCAGGGTAGACGAGCATAGAGTTTTAGGAGAGTACAAGAATTCCTTTAAAGGAATGAAGGGTCGAGACTCTCAAATATATGAGCAGACCAAAACTCAGGAGGGATAGTTCCATAGAGAACGAGGACTATGTAAGGAGTGAAAAGGTGTAGAGCCCTTTAAGGTTCAGGTTGTGGAGGAAGTGCAAGGTGAGTGCAAGGAGGACTTATTTCAATGTCCAAAGCTCAGGAGGAATAGCATTTTCCCAAGAACACAAGCAGAGGCCAATAGACAACCATGTAGCAGAGAAGCACTAAAAAGGGCCAAGCCCCTTTGAATTTTTAAAGAATTTCAATCTTAGGAGGTGTAGTGCAAGCAAAGGTCGATCCTTTGAAGTTTATTGAATATTCCTTTATTAAAAGGAAAGCACAGTCAACAAAGAAGAAGCTACAACAGTAATCGGATGGGTTGTTATATTCAATATGGATAGGCAGATCAGAGCCTAGTTTAAGAAGGAGCACATATAGAAGGAGGAAAAATATCGTTCATTGGATCTAGGTGCGAGGATCTATTGTCGTCCAATAGAGGTGAGTAGCTCGAGGTTTAACATTGCAAGTTGTTTAAATTTTGTGTGTTTGGCTGAATTTGTATATCAAAATCAAGGAGGAGTTATCAAAGTGGAGAATTCGATGGTTAAGATCCATTTGGGAGATTTGAGGAGAGTGGATAGTCGTTGGATCAGGAGGAGTTGCACGAGGTTTAATCAGTGAAGTCCTTTGGATTTCGCACATTCAGGGGATTGGGTGTGTGGAGAAGTTTGGATCGCCTAAGTACCGAAGGCCAGAGAAAATATTGGCCATTGATCTTTGAAGACACATGGTAGAAGATATTTCTTACAAAGATACAAAACTCTAGAAGGATTACATTGATTTTATTCGAGAACTCCCGAAGAGACGGGAGCTAGATTAAATCTCTATCATTGGTCCAGAGAGCCACATGGGAGCAGATAGTAAAGTCCAGGAGGTAAGCACTCTAGAAGCTTCAAGGAATGGAGTTTGCAAGCATGCCAAAGCTCTGAAGGCTGGAGTAGATACTATTTGTTGGCACGAGGAACACGTGGTAGCTTATCCTAGATTATGGTAGACCAGAACTCCAGGAAGATATAGTGTTGGAGCAGGAAGAATCATCGAAGCTCCAAATAGTAGAGAATATCTCAATTATACATCTCGAGGCACACATGGCGGGAGATCTCATACTACGGAGAAGGTTCACTCTAGAGGAACTGGAGGAAGTATATGTTAAGTGGCTAGAATCCTGAAGTTTCAGAGTGTCAGATGCCATCGCAGTCATCTGTTGTTAAGGACGCATGTCAAAATATTTGACACTCTGGGATAATTAGGGTATGGTGTAACGAAAATTCACCGAAGTCGGAGGCCCAAAGTATTGTGGATCACAGATCAAAGGAAGGAAAGGTGGAATTATATATAGAGGTCCGACACTTCGAAAAAAACATAGTACAGTATTGTTAATAAATCTCGAAGGCCCAAAGGCCATAGTCAATCCTAACTATCCATTTGGATAAGATGCGTGGCATAAGATCTAGAGTTTGGAGACTTTGCACTTTGAAAATTTCACGTCATTGTGTAGACAGGGAGAAATCGATGAAGTCCCGAAGGAATCCTAGTTGCCGATCTAGGAGAAGACACGTGAAGAGAGAATATCAAGTCAACTTGTTTAACATTTCAATGTCAGGAGATCCAAGCAATTGTGTCGTCTAGATGGCCAATGAAAATCGCCAAATCCCAAAGGAAGTTGATTTGGACCATCCATTGGTCAAAGCATTGTGCATCGTCGATCTGAGACTTGGTGGAATATTTTTTTGGTGATTCAGAATATTTTTGGAGAAGGGGTTGTGTAGAACAGTCGAAGCCTAGAAATGAAATATGAGTCAGTGATCCATGAAGAGAGGAGAGTTGTCTGATATTCCTTTTTCTACAATCGACAATTTGTGAATGTTGTGCACATTGGATTCTTTATAGATCATCGAAGCTCAACCATCAAAGTAGCACCCTTTGGGTTAACCCCTGGTCGTAGCATTTGGTCAGATGAGGAGATGGCCTCAGAAAAGGGACTGAAGGCCAATTTTGAATTTTAAAAGAAAAGGGGCTTGGAGAAATCAATGAGGGACCGAAATAGTGTGTTATCAACTAGCACTTAGTAATAGCCTTTGTTCATATGAGGAGTTGGCTAGAGGAAGAGGGCTAGAGGCCAGAAATTGTTTCAAAGAATAAGGAGGCTTACTAAGAGCCCGTGATTTCAATGTTTGGACATGAATAGGAAACTTGAGGACCTGTGAAGATTAACAGGGGGTTCAACAGAGCCCAGAGAGCTAATTCAACTCTCTTTTTGAATGATCCTTGACAGGGAGGTCGAGTGGACTCCAAGTGAACCAAGAAGTCTGCATCAAATTCTAATGAAAAAAATATTATAATTGAAGCTAAAAAGGTTCCTACTAAGAGAATTCTCATGGAAAATGTTGAAAACAGGTTGCATGAAATGACACAAGAAGTTTCCTCTTTCAAAAATATTTTCACTGATCTCCTCAAACTTGGGTTGCCATCTCCCTAGGATGGGATTGGAGACATACTCCCCCAAAATAAGTATGAAGTGATGTTGGAGTATACAAAAAATAATGATAGTAGGTTTGATAAGTTGCAGAGAGTTTTGCTAGGGAAGGATGTTGTAGAAATGTTGGCTGAGGATTTTGAGAATTTTCATAATCTAAAAGGGATTTTTAAGAAATTTCCCCAACCATCCTATGAAAGATACACCAATCTGGATGAGCAATTAAGAAACATAAACATGACCAAATACCATATAGGCAATACTTGGTATTTCATGTGTTAATATGCCAAAATCCCTTTGGGAGTTAAAGTCAAATCAAGTGGGACACAACATGCCTAGTAATAAATTTTAATAAATTAATTGGTTATGTAAAACATTTTTACCATGGTGGGGCCTCTCCCAAAACAATATGTGGTTTTAAGGATTAAAGAAGTAGTAAGCATTTTCTATATGTTGTTCATGATACAACACAATGTTATTGAAGAGGAATAAGGTGCTCTTTTCAATGGTCAACACTTTGGGGAATTAAAGAGTTTCTTATAAACAAATATGCAAGATCATAGAACTCAGGAATAGGTATATGATATCATACAGTTAGCTTAGGTTGATGGGAAGCTAGTATGGACTATTGGTTTTCATTGATGTCAACCCTTGGAGAGTGATATTGTAGATTGATGCCAACCCTTGGAGAAGTCTGGTAGCACAAAGGCATGGGTAAGGGAGCCGAGTCCTTTTGAGGTATAAAGGAATGAAGATTAGTGTATTTATAGGTAATAATATTCTATATGGATAGTATATGTCATCCCATTTCTAGAGGTATGTGGAATGTCACATAAATCCTCGCGATTAGAGAGTTATGGCCATATTAAATTCTAGAACCCTCATGAGTTAGCTAGAAGCCCCTAGAAGGTCAAGGATGCCAATTATTCAAGAAGCTCCTACAAGAAGTATACTATTCGAATTGATGGTAAATAGGAGTTAATCATGGGTATAGTTGCTGCATTAAAAAAATAACTAAAAATAAACTAGTTGCAACAAGAAGATGTGAGTTTGGTAATTATGGTAAAGTAGTTGTGATGAGAAGATTGAACAGTCAAAGTGGACGGCCAAGAAATAAATTAAATAATAAAGTGGTTGAAATAAGAAGTTAGTTAATGGAAAAGAAGTTATGAATTGACTAATTATAGAAAAGTTAGTTGCAACAAGAAGTTGTGAGTAGAGATAAATGATTTAAATAATAATATAGTTAAAGTGTTTGCAAAGAGAAATTATTTAAATAATAAAGTGGTTGCAACAAGAAGTGGTGATTTTACTATTTATGGATAAGTTAAAGTTATTGCAAAAGAAAATAATTAAATAATAAAGTTAGTTGCAACTAGGAGTGGATAACTTACTATGTGTGGAATGTGGTTAAGTTAAGTGGACAAAGTGGTTAGAAGTAGGTTATCGCTAAAAGAAGGAAAGTGGGTAAAGTTGGTTAGAAGGTAACCCCTTGGGGAAGCTACATGGAAGTATAAATAAGAGAGAAAAGCTCTCCCATTAGCATATTTTGAACATAATTGAATATCTATTTTGTGAATGGTTATTTGGGCAGGTATTATTGATAGAGAAAAGTGTGGCAGAAAAAGTGTGGCAAGAAAAGTGCGGTAGAAAAGGTGCAGCAGACAAACTGTGGAAAGAAAAGTGCGGCAGAAAAAGTACAGTAGAAAAATCGTGGAAGAAAATTTGTGGTAGAAAAACTACAGCAGGAAAAGTGTGGCAGAAAGAGTGTGGTAGAAAAATCATGGCAAGAAAAGTGTGGCAGGAAAATTGCAGTAGGAAAACCGCAACAGAAAAAGTGTGGAAGAAAAACTCTGGCAAAAAACGTGTGACAAAAAAATTGTGGGAGTAGATTCACGGTAGCAAAATTGTGGCAACAAAACCACGACAGCATAATGATACAAGAAGAAAAATGTATGGTTTTCATTTGTGTCATGTTGAACTTATGAATCTGGTTGAGGGTTTTCCTTGTAAATCTGTTGGATACCCTCTTGGAATTTTAGGCTTGTTGTAGAATGGTTTTGAGGTAGATCTATGGAAGTATATTGTTAGTGCACTTAGTTTGATTTATTGGCATATCTTGTGGAGAATTGTGAGAGACACTTGTTAGTGGTCTAGGTATATGATTGTCTTATGAATGATACATCCTCAAGGATACATAAAAGTGAGGTTATGGCAAATGCTTTGATGTAAGGGTTTATAGTATTTGGTTATGGATAGTGTAATGTATTCCTAGAGAAAATTTGATGGTTATATTGGTATATGTATTTGGTATATGGTTGTGGTACATGTTGGGTACATGGTTGAGAGAATTCATTGATTAGTTGGCACATACATGAGGTGTATAGTCGATGATGTTGGTACATCTTGATGTGTCATAGTTGATGTGTAGTTGATGCATGATTGGTACATACTTGGTACATGGTTGGAGGCAGTGGTTAGTAGTATTCTTGACACATGGTTTATGGATGATGTAGTATACTTGTATTGGTATATGATTAGAAGAACATATTGATCTTGGTGATGATTATGAGTTTTTGTGATATACTTGGTTGATGCACATCTTGGTGATATTGTAGATATGGTTGAGAGTTATCTTGGTGATTGATCTTGGTGAGTAGATGTGATTTGGCTGATAAGATTTATGAGATAGGTTGTTTGATAAGGTTGTTGTGACAAGTTATTTGTATAGGTTTGGTGCATGGTTGATGCACTTGTTTATGGTACAGTTTGAGGTACAATTTTATGCATGGAACATGTTGGTACAGGTTATTGGTACATGTTTTTTACAGATTATTGGTATAGGTTGATTACAGGTTGTTACAGGTTGTTTGGTGCAAGTTTATTGGTATAGGTTTACATTAATATAACTCATAGTGATAATGTGATTGTGGTTCCATCATTCTACTTATATTTCAGGGTGTTTGGATGGGGAAAGGATAGGTGGTTGTAGCCACCTTTTGGTTGTAGCTAGAGAACATAGGGAGTTGTAGCCTCCTTCTGGTTGTAGCCATAGAATTAGGGAGTTGGAGCTTCCCTCAGGTTGTAGCCTAAGAAACTAGGGGGTCAGAGCCTCCTTTCACTTGTAGCTAGAGAATTGGAAGTTGGTGCTTCCTTGAATGTAATTCTTGACATATAATAAAATCATTCTTTGATTTTCTCCTGCATTGGATTTCCACATAAATATTGGTTTATTGTGCATTATGTGCATGTGCTTGTTATTTGTTGGAAAACTGAGAGGGGGGGTGAATCAGTTGTTACCATGCTTAAACAATTATGGTTCTTTTAAACTCTTTATAGAGATACTGAATGATGATCACAATAATGCAGGGAAATAAACAATGGCACTTTCAGCATCATTCACATATATGAGAAACATAGAGACAGATATTTCCCAAGGAAACCCATGCAGGGTAAAAACCTCTTTTTCTTTATATGATAAGTAATAGTTACATTCTTTACAGTATCATACATATGAGAACTAACTCATAATGAGGCTACAACCTCAGTTTTGCAAGCTGCAACTTGCTAACAGCACCAACTCTCTATTTTCTCTAGCACCCACTAGAAGGAAGCACCAACTCCCTGGTTTCTCTAGCACTAACTAGAAGTAAGCACCAACTCCCTGGTTTCTCTAGCACCAATTAGAAGGAAGCACCAACTCCCTAGTTTCTCTAGCACCAACTCCCTGTGTTCAAGCACCCACTTGAACCTTTGAGGACACTAGTCCTCCCTAGCTCCTCCCAACCACCCTGAAATATAAATCTTTGCTACTGAAACTTATTACAGTGATATGATGTTCAACAATGGCTTACCAGACTCATCACGGTTCTGCTGCATTTCGTTGCTTTGTCTTCCTCATTGCCTTTCTGCACACATCACTTGCACTATCTGTTCTTATGCTTTTTATGCTCTGTGCACCATGTCCATTCACTGCAMTGTTCCTCTTATGTGCTATTCAACTGCTGCACTCTCCTCCTTCTTCACACATGAATTGCCTTCACCAACAACAACCACAACAAACTCCAATAGCAACAACAACCCTTCTCTTCTCTGTATCGTGTATATATATAACTTATGTGCATCTTGTGCATGCAATATTCACCATTCCTCTGCATGCTCATACTGTGCCAATCTCCTCCACCTCTCGAGTGCTCTGCATGATCATCATCATAACTCTTCAGCTTCTCTGGTCATTTTCCCACGCATTCAGCATCACTGGATGTTATGTTGAGATTCCTCAGCCTCTCTGGCAGTTGAGACTCTTCATCTTCTCTGTGACAGTCAAGCTCACCTACTCTGTTTTAGTTACAGGCTTCCACACTCATCCATCTGTCAATCCCTTCTAAGAATAGTCTTCCTTCACTTGGACGAAGCTTGGAGACTCTTTTTCTCCTCTGGCGATCACACAGGGGTCTCTTCGAATTCTCTAGCAGACACCATCAATGGTTTTTGGTAGTTTCACTATGTCATGTAGCAGTAGCCCTCCGATCAACACTTGATATGACGGTTCCAATTACATCGCAATTTCACATATCATGGTATCGGGATTCCTGATCTCAATAATATTTGACATGTCCAACTCTCGATCCGCAAAACTTCAACAAGGACTGGAATCAATGGTCCAGATTCAACCTTAATTTGACGGCTCAGATTACATCGCGATTTCACATATCACAATATCGGGATTCCTGATGTCAATATTCTTTGACATGTCCAACTCTCGATCCCCAAAACTTCGACAAGGATTGGAATCAATGGTCCAAATTCAAACTTAATCTGACATCTCAGATTACATCGTGATTTCGCATATTGCGATATCGGGATTCCTGATGTCAATATTCTTTGACAACATGAACACTCGATCCTCGAAACTCCGACATGGACTAGAATCAACAGTCCAGATTTGATCTTGATTCAATGGCTATTATTTAAGTCACGATTTTGCATATCGTGAAATCGGGATACCTATTGCATTGTTTCTTTGACATATCCAACAAGCGATCCTCAAAACTTCTTCATGATGTAAGTCTGTTGACATCACATGTGTTAAATAACTGCCACGTGTAACCCTGATTCATGACTTACATGTGCTTGGCATGTTGAATCAGTCTGAAAATTATCATTACCTGGTTGTGCCACGTGTTCCTAGCTAACGTGGTCTTCTGACATGAATCAGGTCGATGGTCTAGATCACATCTTGATCTGACGGTTCAGATTCAGTCAGGATTTCACACATCACGATTTTGGGATTCTTTATGTCAATATTCTTTGACATCTCCAACTCTCGATCCCCGAAACTCCGACAGGGAGTCGGATCAACGATCCAGATAACCCCATGAGATGGATGATCCTCCTTCTTTCGAGATTTGTGAGCCCTCTACTCCTTGCACTTTTAAATATCGTGCAGGTTTTCCTCGATCCAACAGTGGTCAGACCCTGCACTAAGATCTGACGCCTAAGATCTATTCTCCTCTTCAACACCCTCTTCTTGTCTTTATTCAGATCTGACGGACTTCATGCTATCGGGATTTGTTAGCCCTCTACTCCTTGCACTTTAAAGAATGTGTAGGTTCTCCTCTAGCCAACGATGGTCGGGCCCTGCGCTTGGATCTAAAGCCCAAGATCTATCCTCCATATCTACACACTCCTCTTGTCTACATTGAGATCTGACGGTCATCGAGAATTCGAGATGGGATCTAACGATCACAAATTCTTCTCCTTCAAGCTTACACATCCTTCTTACTTGGAAGAATTTCTAAGTGTCAAAGGCCTTGACCTTTGATATGCCTGTGATCCTAAGTACGCTATCTCCCTTGAGCTGTAGTCATGAGTTAACCTCATCCCTGGTGCACACCTACGCACTGCATTCGACTCTATACTAATTCCTCCTGAGCTTACGTTGTTCCTATTTTTCCATCGATGCACACTCTGATCCTGCCATCTTCACTATTGTACTTTCCATCATTACTACTGTACTTTCCATCAATGACAAGCTTACGCTGCCTGTAAAACATACCAGACATCCTCTGCACTATCTCTTCTGAACTTATTGGGCTTGCTCTGCAGCGTCTTCCTAAAATACTTCTGGTGCCCATCTGTTACATTCTTCCTGTACTCATGCCATATTCATTGCTATACTTGCCATCAATGACAACCTGTTAAACATTTCCAACAATCTACCCCTTTGGCATTGATGGCAACAAAGGCACCCAGATTCTTTTCTCCCCCTTTGACATCAATGTCAAAGAGAACATGCTCCACCTAAGTTGTTGCAGTATTTTAGGAGGTATCAGATATTAAATCAATACAAACTCCCCCTAACAGGAAGGACTCTCTTATATGAGGCCTGCAAATGTTTGTATCCAAACCAGAGTCCTTTTTTTTCTTTTGATTCTTGGACCTGTTCATCTTTATACTCAAAATTTCTCACCTCTCTTACTCGGACTCTTTTATCAATCTTCTCATGAGTGGATGACTCCCCCTGTCATTGTTATCTCTTTTCTTCTGACTATTTTCCCCCTTTGTTCCAAAAAAGTTAACTTTCCTTGACAAGGTCTTTCCTATTGTTGTCTCTATAGGAACACTATGCAATTGTAACTTTGTACCTTTTAAATAGCCCTTAGATCTCCCCATTGAATCTCATCGATCTCTATTACTGCAATTTTCATTTTTCTTCCATGATACATTCAATCCAGGGCTTTTATGACCATATTCAATCACAAGAGAAAACTGTTACACCCACTCTCACGCCTGCTTTTCTTTCTCACAAATGAAGGGCCTATATCATGTTTCTTAGGAGCACTGATTTCTACCTTGTTGAGTCCAGTACCAGATTTATCATCTGGTGATCTCTGGCTATCCAAGACCTTGTCCAGAGTCATGGATCTTCTCAAGAAATTGATTTGGGTGTCTACCTTCTCAACCCTCAAGACTTTTTCTTCCTATCTATGACATGGTTCTTCTCCTACTTCTTTCATGGGATAAATGCTAACTGAGCATTCTTTTATTGTATCTGAATCTTCTTCTTTACTTGCAGGGGAGGATTCAACATCAACATTATTGTTTATCCTTATACTATTATTCACCATTTGTCCTGAGTCTACATTTACCTTACACTCTTTGGACATGACTACCTCTTCACTACCTCTGTCACACTTTTTACTTGAACTGAGTGAATTATCTTTCAGACCAT
Source organism: Picea engelmannii (assembly GCA_009831015.1). Taxonomy (NCBI): domain Eukaryota; kingdom Viridiplantae; phylum Streptophyta; class Pinopsida; order Pinales; family Pinaceae; genus Picea; species Picea engelmannii. Next base: position 230,844 of record ML788010.1, read on the forward strand.
CCACAAGCAGAACATACTGAGAATCTCCTTTGTCATTACTCAAAATCATCATCCCTCTATCATTTATTTTTCTTGGTTCATCATTTTCAAGGATCACATTTCCTATTTTTCTTTTACTTATGGACAATAGCTTATCCTTGTCTCTAGTCACGTGCTTGGAACATCCACTGTCTATATTTCCAGAGGCCTTTTGTTTTTGAGTTGAAAGTGCTTGACCACATTTTTCACTATCTTTCCTCTTCCATGTGCTGGTCTTTCTATCTAAGAACTTTATTCTTGGATCTGCTTTGTAATTCTTGAGATGGTAGTTTGTAGCTTTGTGGCCAAAGTTGTGACAATTATAGCATTCAATCTCATTGTTCAATAGGTCAAAGTTGTTGTTGCGGGGTTGTCTACTCATTGATTGTTTATTAATCCTTGACCTCCTCAGTTGCATGTCTCTAGAATTAATTTGGAAATTTGCAATATGTGATGGTTTATTACTTTGTTGTATCATTCTTTGTTGTGGCGGAAATTTATTCCTTGGAAATCTTAATTGCTCACGTCTAATTCTTAAGGAACAATTTACAGCTTTGTGACCAAAATTAGAACAGTAGAAACATTATCCATAGAAAAATTCTTTGTACCTAAAAAATGGTTGTCTTCTTTGAGAAAATTGATTTATTTCATGTTGATGATGTCTTTGAGCAGGGAGTGCATTATTTCTTTGTTCTATAGATTCATTCCTGACACTTTTTCCTTTACTTGTCCTGGGTGGCTGGTTTTCTTCCTTTGTTTTTACAGGCTTGTTATTTTCGTTGGTTGTACTTTTGACAAACTTGATGGGTTCTTCATTTCCCGACTTCCCACTGCTTGATCCCTTTTCATAACCCAAACCAGTTTTTAGCTTTGGATTCCTTTGCTGATTCAGAATGGTGGCTAATCCTTCTGAGGCTTTGATACTTGACAAATTCTAATTATACAAGGCTTGAAACTTCTCCATCTCTTTCCTAGTTTTCACTACTTCTTCTTCCAGGGCTTTAGATCTTGCCCTCTTTTCTGATAGCTGATGTTTCAGAATATCCTCAATTTTTCTGGCCTCTTCTAATTCCACCTTCAGCAGTCATCGGGCTATTTACTGTCTTTCTCAAACTGTATTAGCAATTATTTTTGCTTTTTGTTCTTAATTCTGAGTCTGTCAATCTCTTCCAGTGCACTGATCAGTTCTCCTTCCATGTCAACCACAGCTTCTTCATCATTCTCATCACTGCCTTTGCTTTTATTATCATAATTCTCTTTGGCCATAAGCATGAAGTCATTTAGTTTATCTTCAATAGATGAATCATTGTCTTCATCATCTAAAGGATCATCTTCATTGTTTGCACAAAGACTTTTTTTCTTAAAGTTATTCTCTTTAAAGAAATTTCGATGTTTGTATTTCTCCTCATCATCACAAGTCTGATCCTTTCCTTTGTGGGGACATTTATTTGCAAAATGGCCTATCCTACCACAGTTGAAACATTTGAAGGGAAGCTTACCTTGGTACTTTCCTAATCCTTTCTTTAGTCTTCTCACGAATTTTTCTTCAATTTCATCAGGCTCAGAATCTTCATTCGTATCTGCTTTAAATGATTCTTCTCTACAGATGCGTTTATCTGTAACTATCCTCATCTCATATGCAGTCAGTGTTCCTAGAAGTTGATCAAACTGCAAGGTTTTTAGATCATTAAGTTCTTCTATAGAAGAGACCTTTGGGTTGAACCTATCTGGGAGAGATCTCAAGATTTTCTAAACTAAAGAAGGTTCCCCAATTGTTTCACCAAGTGCCTTCATTGCATTTACCATTTCTTCTACTCT
>ML788010.1:233602-317428 GCA_009831015.1 Picea engelmannii
AAGCACCAACTCCCTGGTTTCTCTAGCACCAACTAGAAGGAAGCACCAACTCCCTAGTTTCTCTAGCACCAACTAGAAGGAAGCACCAATTCCCTGTGTTCAAGCACCCACTTGAACCTTTGAGGACACCAGTCCTCCCTAGCTCCTCCCAACCACCCTGAAATATAAATCTTTGCTACTGAAACTAATTACAGTGATATGATGTTCAATAATGGCTTACCAGACTCATCATTGTTCTGCTGCATTTCGTTTCTCTGTCTGCCTCATTGCCTTTCTGCACACATCACTTGCGCTATCTGTTCTTCCACTTTTTATGCTCTATGTGCCTTGTCCATTCATTGCACAGTTCCTCTTCTATGCTATTCAGCTGCTTCACTCTCCTCCTTATTCACACATGAATCGCCTTCACCAACAACAACCACAACAAACTCCAATAGAAACAACAACCCTTCTCTTCTCTGTACCTTGTATATATATAGCTTATGTGCATCTTGTGCATGCAATATTCACCATTCCTCTGCATGCTCATACTGCGCCAATCTCCTCCACCTCTTGAGTGCTCTGCATGATCATCATCATAACTCTTCAGCTTCTCTGGCCGTTTTCCCACGTGTTCAACATCATTGGATGTTATGTTGAGATTCCTTAGCCTCTCTGGCAGTTGAGACTCTTCGTCTTCTCTGTGACAGTTGAGCTCACCTTCTCTATTTTCGTTACAGGCTTCCATGCTCATCCATATGTCAATCCCTTCTAAGCATAGTCTTCCTTCACTTGGATGAATCTTGGAGACTCTTCTTCTCCTCTGGCGATCACACAGGGTCTCTTTGAATTCTCTAGCAGACGCCATCAATGGTTTTTGGTAGTTTCACTATGTCGTGCATCAGTAGCCCTCCGATCAATACTTGATCTGACGGTTCCGAATACATCACAATTTCACATATCGTGGTATCGATATTCCTGATGTCAATAATCTTTGACATGTCCAACTCTCGATCCCCAAAAATTCGATAAGGACTGGAATCAACGGTCCAATTTCAACCTTAATCTGACGGCTCAAATTACATCGTGATTTCACATATCGTGATATCGGGATTCCTGATGTCAATATTCTTTGACATGTCCAACTCTCAATCCCTAAAGCTTTGACAAGGACTAGAATCAACGGTCCAGATTCAACCTTAATATGACAGCTCAGATTACATCACAATTTCACATATCGCGATATCAAGATTCCTGATGTCAATATTCTTTGACAACATCAACACTCGATCCTCAAAACTCCGACATGGACTGGAATCAACGGTCCAGATTTGATCTTGATTCAACGGTTGCGCTTTAAGTCGCGATTTTTCATATCGTGAAATTGGGATTCATGTTTCATTGTTTCTTTGACATATCCAACACACGATCCTTGAAACTCCATCATGATGTAAGTCTGTTGATGTCACATGTGTTAAATAACTGCGACGTGTCACCCTGATTCGTGACTTACATCTACTTGGCATGTTGAATAGGTCTAACACTTGTCATTACCTAGTTGTGCCACATGTTCCTAGCTAACATGGTCTGCTAACGTGAGTCGGGTCGACGGTCTAGATCACATCTTGATCTCACGATTCAGATTCAATCGAGATTTCACACATCGCGATTTCGAGATTCTTGATGTCAATATTCTTTGACATCTCCAACTCTTGATCCCTGAAACTCCGATAGGGAGTCAGATCAACGGTCCACATAACCCCCTGAGATGGACGGTCCTCCTACTTTCGGGATTTGTGAGCCCTCTACTCCTTGCACTTTTAAAGATCATGCAGGTTTTCCTCGATCCAACAGTGGTCGGACCCTGCACTCAGATCTAACGCATGAGATCTATTCTCCTCTTCAGCGCCCTCTTCTTGTCTTTATTCAGATATGATGGCCCTCATGTTGTCAGGATTTGTGAGCCCTCTACTCCTTGCACTTTAAAGAACATGCAGGTTTTCCTTGATCCAATCATGTTCGGACCCTGTGCTCGGATCTAACACCCGAGATCTATCCTCCATATCTGTGCACTCCTCTTGTCTACACTGAGATCTGACGGTCATCAGGAATTCGATATGGGATCCAACGATCACGGATGCTTCTCCTTCAAGATTACACATCCTTCTTACTTGGAAGAATTTCTAAGTGTCAAAGGCCTCGACCTTTGATCCTCTTATGATCCTAAGTACACTATCTCCCTTGAGCTTTAGTCATGAGTTAACCTCATCCCTAGTGCACACCTACGCACTGCATTCAACTCTGCGCTAATTCCTCCTGAGCTTACGTTGTTCTTTTTTTTCCATCAATGCACACTATGATCCTGCCATCTTCACTGTTGTACTTTCCATCATTATTGTTGTACTTGCCATCAATGAAAAGCTTACGCTGTCTGTAAAACATACTAGACATCCTCTGAACTATCTCTTCTGAACTTATCGGGCTTTCTCTGCAGCGTCTTCCTAAAATACTTTTGGTGCCCGTATGTTACATTCTTCCTGTACTCATGCCATCTTCATTACTATACTTGCCATCAATGACAACCTGTTAAACATTTCCAACATTATCGTTTATTATGCATTGATGAATTCTAATGCTTATGATGTAGTAAGATATTGATGATGAACAAATGAACATGGTTGAATAAGTAAAATAATATACTTTGTGGTTTAAAGGATTAATAATTGGTATAATTGATCATTATTGATTCACCCTGCCTCTCAGTAATTCAAAAATTGGTATCAGAGCAAGTTCCTTCTGAAAAACATTTAGCCACTGGAAGGATATCATGGATTATTTTGAGAATGGAGTACCACTATTTAATGTTCATAATGGTTTAAAGTATGAGATATGGAGAAGAAGGACAAAAGTATTTTTAAAGTCACAGGGGTATGATATTTGGCAATCAGTTGTTACAGGATATGATAGCTCAAAAAGGGAAAAGACTGCATCAAAGAAGGAACTAAAACAAAATAACAAAATTGCAATGGATTTCATTTTGGAAGGACTATATGATCCAGTAAAGGACAAAGTGGGTAAATTTTCATAAGCTAAACAACTTCGGGATAAGTTACATAATATTTATTCTTCACCCATCACAAAGTCAGAGAATGTCAAAGAATATGCAGGTACAGATCAAGGAGAGATATGTTCATCATGTCAAACACATTCAGAAGATGAAGAGTACAAAATCAATATAAGTATGTTGTTCTTATTTAATTGTGAAAATCACAGACATCCTAAAATGGAATTCCATAAAGGAAATGAGACATAGAAAACTAATTGAAATAGAAGAAAATTATGAAGAAAAATTGTTCAATTCTTTAGATGAACTAAGAAAGAAAGAGAAGAAATCAAGTCACTCAAGAAATAATTGATGAAACAAAAGGAAAATGTTCACATTTTTTAAGAATCCCAATAGGTCATCGAGAACTTTAGAAGTTATCTAGAAGAATCCAGAAAGATCGAAGAAAATCTTAAAGATCAAAAGTAGTATTTGGAAGCCAACATAGCAACACAGAAGGAAGAAGCAGAAATGAGAGAGAAGATATTGACATATCATCTTAAGGAAAGAACTAACGATCTAAAACAGCATGAGGCAAAGTTTGGTCAAGAAGAGAAAGTACTTCAAGAAGAAATAATCACATCAAAAATCCATCTTGAAGAAGAAAAGAGAATAGAAGAAGTCATTAAGTCTCCGATAATGAAGAAAGAAGAAGAGGTTTAGAAGATTGAAGAAGAAGTTGTCACATTGAGAAGTAAAATTGTCAATCTCAACAAGAACATTGAAGAGACAGAAACATCTGCATTGGTTGTAGAGAATGAAAAGAAGCACTCTAGGTTGCTAGAAAAGAAGAATGAAGAAAAGAGAAAGAGTTATGCAGAAGTACTCAAATGAAGGAATCATGGTCAAACAGAATATAAGAAAACTAATAAAGATACATATTCAAGAAGACCATCCATGTTCAAACTACAAAGAAGATTCAATCATGATAATGATCACTCAAGGAAGAAATTCAGAAGGACTACATCATAAAGAAGATCATTCATTCCCAGGTATGTAAATTTATTTTATGGTCATTGTTTTTATTGTACTAAATTTGGACATATGTTTGTAGATTGCAGTGATTATAAAAGAAATGTTCAAGAAAGAAATGCTTATGTGGCCCCATGTAACATTCAATGTTACAAATGTCATAATTATGGACACATAGCTCATGATTGTAGAAGCGTGATAGATACTTCCATGAAAGAGAACATTGATATTAGATATAAGAAAGTACGGATAAGAAAACAGGAAGAAACCGGGTCCCAGAGATTACAAGATTCGAAATAAAATGAGATGAAGACAAATATGCAAAGAAAAAGGAACATGTCATATACAAAAAGGTTTGTAAAAGAAATGAAATAAAATAAGGACATGTAAATAAGGAACAAGTTCAATACATTGTATTTTCAGGTATTGTAGTGAAAGATGAATCCACAGATAGAAAGAAAGAATTCATAGTTCAGAGAGATGATGAATCTATTGATAAAGATGATGATGAATCTAAATCATAGTAGGAATTGTTGTGATCCATCCTAATTAGAGACTCCTAGGTAATATGAATATTAGACAGGGGTAATCTATGTGGTAGCTAAGACATACCAGAGAACCATCCTTCGAGCATCTTGCAAAGTTTTAGTACACAGATTCAGAGCAGTCAGTTAGCAAAAGTACAGTATGATAGATTGACTTAATTCTCCCCAAATCAACTACCAAATCAGATCTACTCACCAATATCAATCACCAAGACAACTCTCAACCATATGCACAATATCACCAATATGTGCATCAACCAAATATATGCAACAACTTATAATCATCACCAATATCAATATGTGCTTCTAATAATATAACAAGACAAGTATGCTACATCATCCATAAACCATGTGTCAACAATACTCCTAACAAGTTCCTCCAACCATGTACCAAGTATGTACCAATCATGCATCAAGTACACATCAACTATGACTCATCAAGATGTACCAACATCATTAACTATACACCTCATGTATGTTCTAACTCATCAACTATTTGTCTCAACCATGCACCCAACATGTACCTCAACAATATACCAAATACATATACCAATATAACCATTAAAAGTTCTCTACCAATACATCATACTATCCATAACCAAATAGCAAAAACCCTTACATCAAATCATGTGCCATAACCTCAATTTTATGTAGCCTCAAGGGCGTATCATTCATAAGACAATCATATACCTAGACCACTAACAAGTGCCTCTCACAATTCACCACAAGATATGCCAATAAATCAAACTAGGTTCACTAACAATATACTTCAATAGATTGGCCTCAAAACTACTCTACACCAAGCCCTAAACTTCCAAGAGGGAATCCAATAGATTTACAAGGAAAACCATCAACCAAATTCATAAATTCAACACTAAACATATGAAAACCATACATTTTTCTTCTTGTAGCATTTTGTTGTCGTGGTTTTATTGCCACAATGTTTTTACCGCACTTTTTCTTCTTCGTTTTTTTCACCGCGATTTTTCTACCGCACTTTTTTTGTCACACTTTTCCTGCCGCATTTTTTTTTGTCGCAATTTTTCTACCGCACTTTTTTGCAACACTTTTATTGCCACATTTTTTCTGTTGCACCTTTTCTGCTGCACATTTTCTGCCTCATTTTTGTTGTCACACTTTTTCTACTGCACTTTTCTCTATCAATAATACTTTCCCAAATAACCTTTCACAAAATAGATATTCAATGATATTCAAAATGTGCTAATGGGAAAGCCTTTCTCTCTTATTTATACTTCCAGTAGCTTCCTCAAGTGGTTACCTTCTAACCAACTTAACCCACTTTCCTTATTTTAGGGATAACCCACTTCTAACCACTTTGTCCACTTAACCACTTTCCACAATTAGTAAGTTCTCCACTCCTAGTTGCAACTAACTTTATTATTTAATTGTTTTCTTTTGCAATCACTTTGACTTATCCATAAATAGTAAACTCACCACTTATTTTTCCAACCACTTTAACTACTTTACTATTTAAATAATTTCTCTTTGCAACCACTTTAACTACTTTATTATTTAAATAATTTATCTTTACTCAAAAATTCTTGTTGCAAGTAACTTTTCTATAATTAGTCAATTCATAACTACATTTCCCTTAACTAACTTCTTGTTGCAACTAGTTTATTATTTAATTTATTTCTTTTCCAACGACTTTGACATTCAATCTTCTCATCACAACTACTTTACCATAATTACCAAACTCACAACTTGTTACAACTAATTTATTTTTAATTATTTTCTTAATACAACAACTATACCCATGATTAACTCCTAGTTACCATCAATTTTACTAGTACACTTCTTCTAGGAGATTCTACAATAATTGACTTCTTTGACCTTCTAGGGGCTTCTAGCTAACTGATGAGGGTTCTCGAACTTCATATGGCCATAACTCTCTATCCATCAGGAGTTATGTTTTGTTCCACATATCACCGGAAATGGAATGACATATACTATCCATCTAGAATAGTCTCACCTTTAAATTCACTAATATTCATACCTTTATACCTAAAAAATACTCACGTCCCTTACCCATGACTTTGTGCTACTATAATTCTCTACCGGACTTCTCCAAGGGTTGAAATCAATCTACAATATCACTCTCCAAGGGTTAAAATCAATCAAAACCAACAATCCATACCAATTGTCCATCAACCTAAGCCACTTGTCTAACAATATCCCCCTTTGGAATTGATGGAAACACCAACATTGATGCAAAAACTTAGTAATAATAAAATTAGTACTTATACTCCTTATCAATGTTTCTATATCTCCCCCTTTGACATCTATGGAAAAGGGTATCCCTTTGGGTATACTCCCCCTCGATGAACTCTCCGTAGGGATTCTCCCCCTATTTAAATGCCTTTGATATTTCTCTTTGTTTCAAAGACTTTGATTACCCTCCCTCCCTTCATATGAACAATATATCCCCCTTTGACCAAGGGTATCACTCTGATGCAACATTGAAGTCATATCGCTCTTTCTTCCCTTGTGACAATTTCTCCCCCTGGAAAAATTCCTATTTCCCCTCTCTTGAAGAATCTAACTCTCTATCCTAAATTTGATGAATCTCTTCCCCTGGAATCATACCTCTATTCTAACCTCTCCATCTAAAAACTTGTTTGAATGATATTTCTACCTATATTTTTGGTTATGTTTCTCTCTCTTGACTTCTCTACAAGGTGTTGTGTAGAAAAAATATAATTCTTCTTGTACCAATTTCCTTTTGGATTTATTGTCCATTGGTGCTTTCTTGTGTAATCAATTGACATATATGAAAATAATTCAGAAATAAGAATTCAAATATTCATGTGTAATTATCATCCATTATCATAATGTTCCTTTATCTCTCGACCACTCTCTGAACCAATCTATGAATGCATTCTCTCGTCCACTGTCATATATATTTTCAAACCTACTAAGTGTTCCTACAAATCCATCTCTATCCATACTGCCCAAGAATATTCTACAAAAATTTCCATAATGATGACCCATTTGGCACTGTACTATCATGAATTATTCATTACATCAACTTGTCAATCTATCATACTATATTGTTGCTAACTAACTGCTCTGAATCTGTCTACTCAAACTTTGCAAGATGCTTGAAGGATGGTTCTTTGGTATGTCTTAGCTACCACATAGACTACCCCTGTCTAATATTCATATTACATGGGAGTCTCTAATCCAGCATCCAACTTCTGCCATAGTTCTGGTTGTACAGTTTGCGCAAGTTTAAGATGGGGTTTGAATGTAGTTTTGGACAGGTATTCAAGATTTCATCTAATCCTTTTGATTTCGCCTCTAGTTATGGACATACCTAGCTTAAAGAATGTTGATTTATTCCATCTATTCTTTGTCTTGTGCTCAATCTGCACAAATTTTGGTAGAATGTACTTATTAATGTAATTTTTTAGAAAATCTAAGTCAACGGCTCTCTTTTTAATTTTAGCCCAAAGCTTTTCAACATCACAAATTTCATCCAGAGTTTACCTTCCGTACAGGAAAATAATTTATTCAATCAAATTTTTGTGGTGAGGGTTTTCAGTCAAGTTCAGAAAAACCACAGCTTCCTTGATGCATTGTCTACGTTTCGGATCCATCTTCAGGACAATAATCCTAGTCTATGTTTTAAGAGAGATTCTTCATATAAATGTTAAATGGCTAGAGGAGATCTTAACTGTCAGCTAGGAGGAATCCTAATTCTACAATTATTAATTAAGTTGATTTAATTCTCAACCTTATTCTTAGCTCCTGAGGTGCCTTGTAATATTCCATAAACATCCTTAAACAACTCAAGGAAAATCAAGTTCACCATGTAGAGTATATTACATGTAATTTTTCCATTCATTCATTGTGGAATAAAATTGTTTCATTCTCTCCTTATCTTTTGTATCAACTTCTGAAATTGTTGTTGTTCCTTTTTGCATAATATATATTATTTTGGAATGGTGTTCAACAACTTCACATGGTATTAGAGAACAGGATCATGTAAGAAGGAAAACATATTTTTTATTGTATTTTATAGAAAATTTGAGTGACCATTGAGAACGAATCTTCCATAGGTAGTGACTCTAACTCCATACAATTATTTTTAATGGAAGCCAAAAGTTTTCCTTCTCCTTAGAAGCACAAGATTATATCGAATCACTATGGCAACCAAATTCGAACCCAATTCAACCATTGAGAGATAAAAAAAAATTAACAGAATGGACAAAACATTCAGACTTATCTACTTGTCTTTTTCTATACAATATTTCTTCCATGTTGAATCATATACAAGTCCAAACAAATTATGGGAAACCATGGAGGGACTCTTCAAAAAGAAATATGAAATGCATGGTCATATCCTGCAAAACAAGTTAATATCATTAAACCTAAGAAATTACGGAACCTTCAAGACTTCTTCACAAACTTTGAATATTTGTTTCTATATTGACTCAAGGCATGCAGAATAGACAAATCAACTAAAGGATATCAAATAATCCTTTTGATTCTTTCAAATTTGGGTCTAGAGTACTTAACCTTCATTTCTACATTTCGTACCTCAAATCTTACAGTGGGTGATAAATAGAAAATTCCACCTCTAGATGCATTCATTGAATATCTCATACATGAGAAAAACAAGCTCATAAAAATGGGTGTTCTCAAAAATTCCAAATCCATGTGCTCTCTATACATGAAATAAGAAATACAAACAATGAATACAATCATAAATCAAACGAAAAGAAGGAATGTGATCAAAAAAAGAGAGGAAAATTCAAACCATATAAGGAGTCTTCCAACTCCAAAGAAGGAAAATCAAATAATGAGAAATCCAAATGTAACTATTGCATCCAAGGATATCATCTAGAAATATCATGCATGAAGAAAAATATTTATCTAATGGCTCAATATCTGTAGAAAAACAACCTTAGAGATTGCATAAGAGATAATACTAAGAAAAATACTAGATATAATTAACTAGAAGATTGAGGTAAAGAACATGCATTGATAGTTATATCCTCCTCTCCAAATCCATGGATCGCAAATTCTGGTGCATCACATCATATGCCTACTACACAAGATATTTTTTCCTCTCCAAAAACTTGCACAGGCCATCCCATTTTAATTGGAGATGGCACTCCTATAAAATTTTGTGGACAAGGAAAAGTAGATATAGACAATGGATGTTTCGAGAATGTGATGCATATTCGAAAACTATCCATAAATTTTCTATCAATCTATCATATCGCTCACTCAGACACAGGAAAGAGGGTAGAATATACCCCATATTCAATAACTATCTCTGAGATGGAATATGGATCCAAAGATAATGTCAGAGAGGTTGTATACATTTTCACATTGTTTTCCTAAAACTGATTCTATTATGTTACTAGCACATCCAAATGATGAATGTATATTGTGGAATGAAACATAATTTAGACATTTGAATTTTAGGTACGTGAAGTAGTTAAGAAAGAAAGGAATGCTAAATGGTATACCCAACATCAAATTCAAATATGGAGTCTGTTGAGGTTGCATACTTGGAAAAAACCATGAAGAAAAGTTTTAGAAAGGAAAATCATGGCGAGCATTCTCCATTCTTGAGCTCACGCATACTAATGTATGTGGTCCTTTCCCACTTCCATCAATGAGAAAATAAATATATTTCCTCACATTCATTGATGACTGGACCAAATACACATGGATCTATTTTTTCAAATTCAAATATGAAGTCTTTGAGTGCCTTAAAGATTTCAAGGAACTTGTAGAAAATCAATCAGGGAAAAGGATAAAAATCCTTTACATGCACAATGGGGGAGGATATGTAAATAAATATGTGTAAGAATTTTTTTTTGAATTTAACATAGAATTGAAACACACAATACCATACAATCCACAACATAGGAGGGTAACAAAGAAGAAGAACTAGTCCCTGAAAGAAATGGCCAATTTCATGTTGCATGCCAACTCTCTTCCTTCAAAATTATGGGTTGAAGAAATAAACTATGCCACATACATTGAAAATATAGTACCTCACAAATCATTGAAAGGAATGACACCGTTTGAATCCCTTCACAAAAGAGGAAATATTTGGATCCCCAAAGAAAAGAATCTATTTTTGTGGGTTATCTAAAAGGTGTAAATGTGTACATATTATTGGACCCTTCAATAGAAATTTTGGTCATTGAAATAAGTTTTAGATTCGAAGAAGGACCCCCTGCATGCATTCCAGGAGAAACCTACAACAACTTATCTTCTTCCTCCTAAAGAAAATCTCTAAGATAATTCTTTGTGTCATTCAAAACAAATTTCATATATGATTTTATAATATAATTCATATGTACATGAGAATGCAAGTGTCTATCTAGATAGTAGATCATTGTGGCAAGGATAGACCCTAGAGGTCATCGAAGATCTACTGGGTGATCCTGTCAATCTGAGAAGTACGAGATGTCAGTTTGAGGGCTCTCTACATGCTATGAAAGATACATAACAATTATTTCCAATGTATTGTTTCATGGCTCTTCCATATGAACTTCAGTCGTATGCAAAGGATTAAGGGAATCCTTATTGGGAAGTAACCATCAATGAGGAATAAAAAAAATTCATTGAGATCCAAACATGGGATTTGGTTCCACTTCCATCCAAAGGGAAGTTTGTTAAATAAAGATGTATATACAATACAACGAAAGAATCAGATGGAATTGTAAGTAAATACAAGGCAAATCTTGCATGAAAATGCTTCCAACAAATTGATGGGATCGACTATGATGAAATAATTGCATCAATGGCCAATATAGATTCCATTCAATTGGATCTCACTATTGCAGAAACAAGAAAGTGGTAGGTTCACCATATGGATGTGAAGAATGCATTTCTTCGTGGTGATATCAAGGAAGAAATCTACATGGAAAAACCACAAGGGTATGTACAAAATTCATCGCTAGTTTGTAGACTCAAGATATCACTCTATGGCCTCAAGTAAGTACCTAGAGCTTGGTATGCAAAAATGGATGCCTATATTCTTTCTCAAAGCTTCATTCATTGAAAATATGATACAAATGTGTATATGTTGAGAATATTGATTCTCTCTTGATTATAGTATTGTGCGTAGATGATTTACTAATCATGGGGATTTCAGTCTCAACGGTTGCTATAGTCAAAACCACTTTGAATGACAAGTTTGAAATGACAGAAATGTGTCTACTACACTACTCTATTAGTCTTGAAATTATCTAGGCCGATTCAAGAATCAAGATGTCTCAGTCAAATTATGTCAGAGATCTTATGGTTAGATTTCATATGACTGACTACAAGCCAGATGCCACACCTTTCTTATCTAGGATCGAGTTATAAAATGGTAGTGATACACATTTGGTTGATTGTACCAAGTAATATTAGTTAGTGGGGAATATTCTTTATCCCACCCACTCTCACCCAACCTCTCATATATTTTAGGAGAAGTCTTCAGATACATGTGGGACCCACATGAAATGGAATGGAAATATGCCAAGAATATACTTCGGTGTGTCAAAGGTACCACTAGCCATGGTAATACATTATGTAGTAGGACCAAGTAGGATGTACCTTGGTTTGTTTCATCTACACTAATTCAAATTGGGTTGAAGATAACACACATCCCAAGTCCACCTCAAGATATGTTTTCAATTTAGGATCTGGCCAGATATGTTGGTCCAGCAAAAAGTAATCTACCATTTATTTTTCATCAATAAAGGTTGAGTACAAATTTGTAGTCATTGTTACAACTCAAGCCATTTGGTTCTAGCACTTTCTCACAAAGGTTGGGGTGTTGTTTCATTATTCGACTATTATCTAGTATGATAATCTGAGTACATTGAAGTTTTGTAGAGATCTAGTACAACAAGAAAGAACCAAACATATCGATATTGGCATGCACTTCATCCAACAAATGACTCATAATGGGATCAATGATATATAGTACTATCCCTCTTTTGAACAAGTTGCATACATATTCACAAAGACCTTCACCGAGCATATATTCACATATATGTAAGACCTCCTTTGGGTGAAGGACAAAACTACCTATCAACTTCCATAGTCAGCATTGTATTTTGAGGGGAGGGGGGTTGTTCCCACAGAGTTTTCCCTCTCTGCTCATTTTTAAGTTTTTCTATTTTTTTCATAGATGCAATATAAATGGGTACCTAACATTGCTTATTTTTGGGACCATTCATTGTATACACCTTAGTAGTTCTTTAGGGTGGTATATAAGATACATGCACACTTACTTAGTACATTTATTCTTATTTTCTATAGTCTATGTTGAGGGTGCACTTAGACTCCCTTGGATGAGAATATTCTTACCATATACAAGGGTGCACTTATCTTCATCCATTCTCCAATTGTACAGCAGTTACACTAGTGCAGTCCAGTCTTACATGGTAACCTTGGAATTATCACCAAGTGTTGAATACTCACCAGGAGGGCATACCACATGTTCATGCATGAGTGTATCTCAACTACACGTGTGAAAACTAGTAAACTATAGACTACATGACCAGTTAAATAGGACTAGGTGGCAGCTTACTTTGGTTTCTATTAGTGCATGTCCACTTCATCTCTCTACCAACTACTATGGTGCATTAGTTCACCATGTAGAATATATCACATGTAATTTTTCAACTCATTCATTTTGGAATATAATTCTTTCATTCTCTCTTCATCTTTTTTCTCTAACCTTGCAATTGTTTTAGTTCCTTATTGCATGCTAGATTATTTAGGCAACTACTCAATTATTTCACATCCAATACCATATTAATATGAAAATTTTATTAAAAAATGTTGTTCATCCTTTGAATCCTTCATTAGCTCACATATCATCACAACTAGAGCACTAAATAAGTGTCATAATAATAAAACCAATCTCCGTTGTTGTTTTGTTGACATTAAAAAATATTTTTACACGGGATAACCTTTGGAATGTTATAAGATCTAAAAGTTCCTTTGTATTCAAGAGTTGTTGCAATAATGTTGTATGAGAACGTTATTGCTAAGTTTCAGAACATTGAGGTTTGGTTAGAAGAAATAAACTATAACATAGGGGTCAAAAAAAAATTCCCCTATCCCCTACCCATTTTTCCATATGCATTCACAAGTTATGATATTGTTTGGAGGATGTAGTTTGTGGCATCCCAGCTCTCAATGGTATAGTCATTATTCTTCTTATTTATGGTGATAATATTTTTTTGATGGCAAGGAGTCTATATGACCTCGATAAGAAAATAAGAATCCTCAAATACCTCTGCTCTAGTACATGCATAACTATGAACACTAACAAAAATAATTTTATGATAAACAAATCTGAAAATATCATCTATGATAATTTCATATATGACAACAAAATCTTCGAGGAACTTCCTTCATACAAATATCTTGGAATTGATATTCATCACAAGATCAATTGAATCTATAGCATTAGGAAAGGGATAAATGGAGGGTGGAGTTCTTATTATGGGCTTGAAAATAATTGCAAGTTAGCAAAGATTTGTGATAGGAAAAAACCCACCTTTGACACTCTTTTCTCTCTTATTATCTTATATGGATGTGAAGTTTAGGGATGTTGTATCTTGACACAACACCCCTACCTCAAAAGGTTATGTGTGACCTCTCGGTCTTTGGATATTTCTACTTCCTTGAGATGGAATGTCTCTTTAGTTCCCACTAAAACCTTTGCACATATAACCACATGTCCTTATTTATATAAAAATATGGCCAAACATTTTATTGTTTCGATATTAAAAACTACTAAAATTTGCCATGATAAGTGGAACATTTTGAACCAATGGGATTAACCATCGAGGCTCATTGATTTTATTATTTCCAAAATTAGGTGTTACTCTCGGCTAAATGGTTAATGTTAATGTTGATGTTTAATGCATCGATTTTTAGTTGAATAGGGTGGGTGAGAGCTAGATTGAGTTGAAGGATATGGTAGGGCTAATAATATACAAAGAATTTCAGTATAGAGATTTCTACACAAGATTCAAAAATTTTATTTCTTTCTCAGATGCTAATAATGTTATTGCTAATTTTCGGAACATTGAGGGTTGGTTAGAAGAAATAAACTATAAGATAGGGGTCAAAAAAAAAAATCCCCTATTCCCTACTCATTTTGCCATATACATTCACAAGTTATGATATTGTTTGGAAGATGTAGTTTGTGTCATCCCAACTCTCAATGGTATAGTCATTATTCTTCTTATTTACGGTGATAATATTTTTTTGATGGTGAGAAGTTTGTATGACCTCGGTAAGAAAACAAGAATCCTCAAATACCTCTTCTCTAGTACAGGTATAACTATGAACACTAACAAAAATAGGTTTATGATAAATAAATCTGAAAATATCATCTATGATACCTTTGTATATGACAACAAAATATTCGAGGAACTTCCTTCATACAAATATCTTGGAATTGATATTCATCACAAGATCAACTAAATCTATAGCATTGGGAAAAGGATAAATGGATGGTGGAGTGCTTATTATGGGTTTGAAAATAATTGCAAGTTAGCAAACATTTGTGATAGGAAAAAACCCATCTTTGACACTCTTTTCTCTCCTATTATCTTATATGGATGTGAATATTAGGGATGTTGTATCGTGACACAACACCCCTACCTCAACAGGTTCTGCGTGACCTCCCAATCTTTGGATATTTCTACTTCCCTAAGCCAGAATGTCTCTTTAGTTCCCACTGGAACCTTTTCACATATAACCACATGTCCTTCTTAGAAGTTATGCCTGTGTGAATGAGTACTAGAACCTCCACTCCACATGACCAACTGGCGTGACAACTACCTTTACCCAAAAAGTTTTTTTAGGTTTCATGACTTCGCGATTCCTGTTTTGAGTCCCTCTAATTCCTTTGACTCCTAAAACCCCGAAATGGGCTAACAAATCCTAAGCTCCCCCCTTATGCTTCAACCATGTGACCTCAATCATGTCCTGGGGTCCACCTCCAAGCGCATCGAGATTTCATGACTCGTGAGTTCATAATGTGATTGTTTCCCTTTTCCCCAAATTCCGAACCCACGATCTCTCCTCCTCAAATCGATGTCCCTGAGCTTCCCATGATATGACGGTTGAGATTATGTTGAAATTTTGGGTATTGATATTTCACAACTCAATATCTCCAAGTCACAACATTCTCCATGCTCCGACTCCCGAAATGCCGAAATCTGAAATCACAAGTTCAATGACTCCTATTGATCCATATCTAATGGAGACTATTCCTCCCGAGCTTATGAGTGTTGACAGAAACTCAGCCTTAACTTCTCCTCTGATCCACTGGATCCAATGGTCCACAGAAAACCATTTGTTCTCCCTCTGAGAATTTCAACCGTCCGTTGAAGTTCTCAATACTTCCTGGCCAAACAACTCGACATCTCCTTCTAATCTTGATTTCTGCTAGGTGACTTTTGACTCGTATTTCCTTCGAAATATTCAAAGTCTCTATCCCTCCTGAGCTTAGTTGTTGCTAAAAACTCAAGGATTCCAATGGATTTTTCCCACACTCCTTCCAGCTTCACGATAATATATGATTATCTGAACTTCCAACTCTGTGCACTCCTTGCGATAGAAATTCTTCAACCATTCACTGGATTGGAAAATTCTAAGACTTGAACCTGCCTGTGCATGCCTTGCACGACTCTATGCTATACTTTCACTTTTGCTGGTATGAGAACAACGATATCTCTCCTGAGTTTTTTTGAGGTAAAACTCAGAACTTGTTGATGCACTCCCTGTGGACTTTCACTTCACTCCTTCCAGGAATTCTAAGGACGAGAAACAATTGAAGCTCGTACTCTCTCTCTTACAGACTTCATACATTCAACATGAAATCATACATACCAAGCATTGAAACAAATGCATAAAAGAACATATAAGGAAATTCTAAACACACCATTTAATAGATGCAAACAATATTCATCACAACACCATGAAATTGAATCAAATCATTCTTATATTAACTTAAGTGCTTATGTACATGGGTTCTATAGCAACAACTATCTTCTTATACAACTTATACAATCTATGTTCTTCTCTTCTCTCCTATTCTCTTGCTCTACAGCTCTCACTCGCACAAATGAGAATAATAATACATTACAATACATACGAGGGAGTTTTCTGGAGTTTTCCCTCCTATTACTCAAGCTATCTAATCGAATTAAAGCCTACATCTACTTTTCATTTATTACATTAATTGCCTCCAACAAATAGATGAGAGAAACTTCTCAAGATACGCGTTACAATATCTAAACCATAAAAGCAAAAATATATTTTCCAGATATTACATTAATGCTTCATCCTTTCAAATTCAGAACATCCTCAAAATGCGCATTGGTGCATATCCATTTGTCCTTCTGCTTTTGCTTGCTTATGATGCTCCTGCATCATACTCCTCTATCTGAAAAATTCATGGGCCTTTGTCCATGATCTCCTACATTGTATGTCCATGTTTCTATATCTTCACTTCATTTTCCCAACTGCCATCTTCAATCAGGTGTCCCTTCCACTTTACCAAATATTCAAAATATGTCTTTCCCTAGGTCTTCTTGCTAACTCTCTGATCAATGATCTTTTCCATCTGCGTCTTTTCAGCTACAGGAAGCTATTTGGCCCACTGAACTTCCTTCTGAGTCTCTTCTCCTCTTGCTTCATCTGATCTGTAAGGATACAAATTTTCTAGGTTAAATATGGGCGATATGCCCACATCATCTAGCAATTCTATCTCATAATCATTTTCCTCAAATTTTATGAGAATCTTACACATCCCTATCTTTTTCATTTTCATATTATTATACATTCCCCTTGGGAATATTTCCTTTATTAGATACACTAAGACCAATTCTCCCACTTTGAACTAGAGCTCTCTTCTATGTTGATTTTCTATGTGCTTATATTCCTAGTTGGAATGCTGCAACCGCTCTTTAATCTTGTTGTGAATCTTTTTCATTTCTACTGCAATGTCCTCTACTCCAGCACTTATGAACTCATACTTCTCTAAGTCTCTCAACTTAGATACACCTCTTGGCTGCATTCCATACATTATCTGTATGGAATGGGCTTTGTCATGTGCTCCGGTTAGGTGAGTCATTATATGTGAATTCCGCTTGCAGAAAAATATAATCCCACGGACTGTGATGTTCATCTTCTTGAGTCTCCATTTTGACATAAGATATATCCTATCTTACCCTATATCTAAGTATTTTTGCCTCTGTTATAAACCTACACTAGACTATTCCCTCCCAAAACACATTCCTAATAGCTATGTCATGTCTACAAGAGGTAATTGGTGATTTAAAGCATGTTTGTTTAACTTTCTTAAATTAATTCAATTGAAAGTGTTTTATTTTGTATAGTTCTAATAATTTGATTTATGAGAAGTCTATCCAGAACTACCAGACACCATGTAATCCGATACCGAATCCATTCTGGTACCCAAGACAGTTCTGATCTAGTACCAACTCCATTATGGTACCAAGGCATGTGCTATTCCGGTACTCCTTGTTCTGTTCTATTCTGGTACCAGAACGCATGATTCTGTGCAATTTGGTACCAAAAACCTCTATTTCCAGAATGCTCCAGCTAGATCGGGATAATGGTGAAGACATAGAGAAGGTGGTTGGATAGAAGCATCCAAGTTGGTTTTCCAGTTGCAAGAGACTCCATTGCTCATGCACTTCGTGTCATAAGGATGGAGTCGGCTCCTCCAAATTCGATGTAAAACTTAATTCTGGAATTTCTTAAACCGTTTAATGTTTATCCATAAGTATTGGTAGTATCGACTTCCCTTATATAAGGAATGTTGTGTAGAGAAGAATGTAATAAATATACGATAAGAATCAGGCAATATTTGTCGTCGGCATGTATGAAGTAAAAGACTGCTGATCCAATTTATCAACTGAATCAATACAGAAAATATTTTATGTCAATTCTTGGATGTGAGTGAAAGATTTAGTCTGTTAACTCTTTAAGAGGTTCCTTGTTGGTTCGGCAAGGGCCCACCACCCTAGCTAAGGTAAACCTCATTATATAAATTCTGTGTGTTTGTGTGTGGATAATTACAGTAGCATGTGTGTGTGATTAATCTGTATTTCATTCTCAGGATTGAGTATCGAGTTCATTGATTTGGATTGGTGTGTGTAAGAAAGTTTTAGATAGAATAGATATTTTATTTCCAGATGTTGACGTGTGGGACTGATATTCTAAGTTTATGATTGTAGCATCGCAAGGGAACAAAAGGTTTTATCTTTCATCTTCATGTGTTGTAATAAATCCTTTCAGTGATACTGAATTTCCCCTGTGTTGGTTTGATTGAATTACATGAAGCTGAAGTTGGCTTTTATTTCAGGAATGGTTGGAATTGATTGTTTTAATTGTTACAGGAGACAAGCTTCTTGAAGTTCATCTTTCTAATACAAGTTCCTAACATGAACAGACTTGTTTCTCTAGGACAACATTTCTTTGATAGATTGTTTGTCTAGGCTTCATTATCAGTTTTCTCTTTTAGGCTCATAATATACTTTGAAGTATTTAGAGATTTTAGAAATGGAATTTTTATGTTATTAATTATTTACTATATGCAATAGACTTAGATAGGTTACTTGTTCTTGACACATATGGCGTAACGACTCTTTCGATTACGAATCCTAGATTGACATTTAAATGAGTGTGAGAAATACAGTGAACATATTTACGCACCAACATTTTGGCGCCATTGTCAGGGAGTTGTAAACGGTAATAGGTAGCATATTCTCTTTTTTTGGTTTGATGAAGTATTGGATTGGATTTGAGGATAATCACAGGGTGGGGAGAAGATGGCAAGATGAAAGGTAAGAACCTGTGCATCCACTTTTGTGGGGTTGCTCCAAAGTCGAGTTGTCCTCCTACCTCTAATTAGGAATCTGTGTTTTCATTGATTTCAGTTTTTTATGAGTAGATACAGGGATAATAAAGGTAGATTTCTTGCTCCTAAAAACACAGAAAAACCAAAAAAACAAACAACAAAGAAAACCCCCCCTTATACTAATTCATCAAAAACTCGTGCAAGAAAAATTCTCAGAGGAGAGAGCTCAAAAGCAGCAATTGCAACAACAACAAAAGGTACTAGATCTGAAGCCACTGTCTGGATAAAAAACATAAGGCAGTAAGAAAGAGAGGCATCACTGGCGACCCCATCCAGAGGAGAAACTGGAAAAAAAGAAGAAGTGATAATAGAAGACGTTACATTTATTGTTGGAAAGCTACACCAAACCTTGGAATAGCCAGAGATACCAGATAACCCGGTGGTGGAACCATCACTGAGTGGAGAAAATTCACCACCTCCCTACAGAGTACTTGGAGACATGGTAGAAGAAGAGGGAAACGCAACCAATGAAACAAAGACATTTGGATTCCCCATACTGGATATGGCTAAAGACATTACTATGAAGAACATTCCATTATCTTCACTTCCTCATTTCAGAGGTATGTCGACAGAAGACCCTGACTCAATTTTATTTGAATTTGACATACTGTGTAGAAGCTATAACTACACAGATAATGCTCAGAAATTAAAACTTTTCCCAGCCACACTAAAAGATTCGGCACTACGGTGGTTCATGAGCATAGGGGAACACACAATTTTGTCTTGGGATGGTATGAAGGAGACATTCCTCCATAAATACTAGGATTACTACAGAACTAGGGATGCTAGGAATGATATATTCAAAATGCAACAATCAGAAGAAGAAAGCTTAGAAGACTACTTAGAAAGGTTCTTGTATAATTACCAAAAGACCAAGCAGTTTTCCTTAGATACAACTACAGTTAGGAATATCATTCTAAAGGGTGTGAGGGACAATTGCATTGAAGTGTTAAACCTTATGAGCTCTGGGGACATATACGAAAAACCATTTGTAGAAATGGAATATTATTGTAAAAGATACTCTTGCAGTCAAGCTAAAACAGGGAAAAGTATAAGGGACCCCACCAACAGAATTGTTAAACCCACATCCGGAGGTGTCACAAGGATTGAGCTAGGAAATCTATTGGAAAACTTAAAAACAGATACCCTACACACCATCATTTCCCAACTAGATACCATGCAAATTAAAAGGAAACAAGAGGAAGAAAATGTTGCGTTAGCAATCTTCTGTCATCAGTGTAGGAGGAAACACCCTGAAAAGGAATGCCCCCTCAATGTTATTTAACTTTGTGGTATTTTCACAGAGGACAATCCTACTAATGAATGCCCTTCTCTCCCTGGAATCGAGGCTATGTTCAAGGGAGGAGGAGAACCTGAGACATATTACCCCCCTAGGAGACCATGGACACAACAAAACCCCAGCATGTTTTCTGACCCAAGTACACAATACCCCCAACAGCAATGGGTACCCCCCATGTATTATCCTCAGTGGTCAACACAAACCCAATCTTGGCAACAGGGGTGGAGAGGACTTGTATACATAAATGTCCCCTTTCAACCAACAAATTTTCCCACCTATCCACAATATCCTTCGAATATTTCACAATTTCTCTCAGGTTTTAACCCCCCTGCTCTTCTTCCACCCCCACAACCACAAAAACCACTTGCACTACTGTTATAACCCTAATTTTCACCATACATGCTTACCTGGCATCAGGCCATCTCAAATTCCTTCTTTGCCAAAATAATAGTGAACAACTCTTCTAAAAACTCCATTTTTAAAATTCCATGCTAGCTGACCCACTACATCTCGCGTGGATCTACTGTGTCCACACTATCTGGCCCACTACAACCCATGTGGACCTTTAGAAGAACAGAAAAAGGAAAGTTGTCGACGAAACACACAACTTTGGATGAGTTAACTGAATCTTTCAGCCATGCATGGCCGAGGATTCGCCCAAATACCTAGCTCCTTCTAGCCTATAAAAGAAGGGGTAGGGGTACCATTTGGAAGGAGGAGAATATAGTAAAGAAACTCTACTCAATTTTATATTCCTATTGTCCCAACCCTTTAGCCATCTGTGTGCAAGAAGAAATATAGATAAAATAAGTTGGAGGACATTTGAAGAGGAGACTAGGATCAGGTTCGCGGAGCAGTGGTCGGTCTCGACATTGTAAGTTGATTTATTCAAAGTAATAAAGAAATACTTTTCCTGTCCCAATTTATGAGTTCTTCATAGTTTTTTAAATACATGTTTGAATATCTAACCTATTAGTCTGTAGGTAAAATGCATGTGTAGTTTGTTGCTTGTTTTGTATGCATGTCAACCTTGGCAGGAGAACTGCTAACAAGTGATCAAGCGTGAAGAAGGATTGACATCAAACACTCGAAACAAGGTATGTTGGTCCAACCATGTATTTGTTGAAAAGAAATAGGGATTAAGTCTGGGGACGAAGGTAGAAAGTAGATTTCTTTTGGTCATATATGCATGCAATATATAACCCTAATTGATAGTCCATAGGGGGATTTCCCACCACAACAGAATTGTCGACCGTACTGGGGAAGTCTCTAGGGTTCCTTGGAGAATTTTTTGGGTATTTTTAAAAACTGGCTTTCTTTCCCGTTTTTGAAGTTTCTACACTATCTGAGTTAACAGAGATTTTGGTCTTCCATACCAGTCATCTATGTTCTTTGCTTGAATGTATCTTTTTTTTTATATATCAAGACCCACAGAGGTACACGTGGACTGTAGAAGGTTTGCATGCGTGTAATCACGCCCTACTCTCTTACAATCAATGTGTACATGCTATCTAAGGAAGTAACAATAGCGTGTAGTATTCCAAAAAAATTTGAGGCAGTCTTCCTCTTCCCTGTCAGAATCATTCATTCTCAGGGGTTTTCTGGAACTCTTTCTAAGTCTTGGTTGATTGTAATCTATATCTTAGGTGTCATTTCAGATTGGTTTGTTTTATTTTCCTTGCATTGTTTTCTTTTCTTTTTGTTAAAGAAAGTGTCTGAGCCCTCAAGAGATCCTGGTTGTTAGTATCAGTGGTCTCTTCCAGGTGTGGATTACTTGTTTTTTATTTTTTCCAAAGTTTTAGAGGTCCATGTGGCTTGTATAAGTCCAGCGCACATGTACATGCCCTCTGATACTGAACAACTTGCATGCACATGCTTGTTGTTGAGTTGTCAACAATGTGCTTGAGGATGATAGTTTTTGTGGAAGGAAAGGAAGTATGTAATATACTAGATATAAAAAGTATGCAGAACAAAAAGAAAATGCTAGAAATGGCAGAATAACAATAATATAACCAGCATAATCTCCACAATAACACATAAATAATATAAGAACAAAAATAGAAATAGCACTTTGATTCATAAAGCAATGTTCACAGGCCTCTTTGAGGGGGCAACCTCCAGTCGAGCAACACTCTATTACAATAATCTCCAAGCTAGGGTTATCATACCCTCGACTCCTATTTATACTAAAAAGAAGAATCTAGAGGAAGATCATTCTAGAAGCGGAAGCTTCTATTAGGTCTTCTTACATCCGCCTTATTCTATTTTATGGAAAGGCCTTATTAATATTGACCTTTATTACATCTGAATATATTTCTCTAGTTGTGTGCGGGTTAGGAGCCTAACATGTCCACCCCCTTAAAAATAGCCTTGTCCTCAAGGCTTGAGATGTGGAAACTACTACAGAATGGTATCTAGTTCCCAAGTGGCATCGACCGGAGTTGTATCTTTCCACTGGACAAGCACTTCCTTGATGGTTCTCTGACGTAGGAAACGCTCATGCTGGTGCAAAACTGCTTCTGGCTGTAGCCAAATGGATCCTTCTTTAGCTAACTCGGGATGTTTGGTTTGAATTTGGAACCAAGTTCCAATTACCTTCTTTAAGCATGAAACATGAAAAACAGGATGTAGCTTCAAATGACTGGGTAGAGCTAACTGATAGGTGACTTGTCCCACATGCTTGAGAATGATATAAGAACCATAAAATTTGGGCGCTGGCTTCAAAAAATGCTCGACCTTGAGGGAAGTTTGCTTGTATGGTTGCAATCATAGAAACACCTAATCCCCTTCTGCAAATTGACATTCAGAGTGACCTTGATCTACTTGTTGCTTCATGAGATTTTGTGCCATGACCAAGTTCTCTTTGAGGGTACGGATAATATCCTCTTGAACTATAAATGTTTGGTCAACCTCTTGGACCTTCGATGTACCCGGTAAGCATGAGAGAAATGAAGGTGGCTACTGTCCATATACTGATTCAAAAGGTGTCATGCATATAGTTGTATCTTAGGAAGTGTTGTACCACCATTCAGCTAGGGGTAACCATTGAATCCACTGATTTTTCTTTTTAGAGGAAAAACACTTCAGATATGTTTCCAAAAATTTGTTGACAACTTCCGCTTGACCATCAATCTAGGGATGATAAGCTATGATGAGATGTAATTGGGTGCCTTGAATCTTGAACAGGTCTTGCAAAACTTGCTTGTGAAAGTTGGGTCACGATCAGAAACAATAGAGTGCAGCATGCCATGAAGCTTGAAGACTTGGTCCATGAAAATTTGAGCCACTGTGGATGCAATAAATGGGTGTTGAAGAGCGCATAAATGAGAATACTTGGAAAGGTGATCCACAACCACCATTATGAATTATTTATTTCCCGATTTGGGTAAGCCGGTAATAAAGTCCAAAGAGATATCCTTCCAAATAGCAGGTGGGATCAGAAGCAATTGTAGTGTGCCGAGAGATTTGACTATTTCTCCCTTGTTGCATTGACACACATCACATTCAATGACAAAATTATGGATGTATTGTTTCATGCCATCCCAGAAAAAAGAACGTTTGACCCTGTCATAGGTTTTGGTGAACCCGGAGTGCCCCACTGTGGGTGTAGGATGAAGCTCAGAAAGTACCGTGGATTTAATCTTTGATTGTTTACTTAAATACAAACAGCCTTTGTATCGAAGCTCATCCTGGAGCCAAGAGTACCCTGGGGGAACTCGAGCATTGGTCTGCAATTGCTGGATCAGATGTGAGCTTTTGGGATATTGTAGCCATTCTTGGAGAACAATTTGGAGCCAATCTAGTATAATGAAGGAAAGAGAAAAAAGAGAACCTTCGTCCTCATATTTTATGGACAATGCATCTGCCACCGCATTGTCTTTTCCTTTCTTGTAAATGATCTCATAATCATATCCAAAGAGTTTAGTCACCCATTTTTGTTGCTATGGGGAGGAAATGCGTTGTTCCAGGAAGTACTTGGGGCTTTGATGGTTTGTCTTAATTTGGAAACGTTTCCCCAAGAGATAAGGGTGCCACAGATCAATATTATGCAGAATAGCCAACATTTCCTTTTCATAGATGGGTTTGCCCAGATTCCTTTTAGATAGTTTCTTGTTGGTGAAGGCCAAAGGTTTACCCTCTTACATAAGAAAAGCGTCAATTCCTTTCCCTAAGGCATCACATTCCAACACAAAGGTCTTTGTGAAGTCAGGAAGGGACAGAACCGGAGTGGTACACATGGCCATATTCAAGGTTTTCAAAGCTTGAGCAGTGGTTGGCATCCAAGTGAAAGAGTTCTTTTTGAGGAGAGTAGTGAGAGGTGTTGCAATCTTGCCATAATTCTTAACAAGCTTGTGATAATACCATGTTAAGCCCAAAAATCCATGCAAGATTTTGAGAGTATTTGGGTGTGGCCAGTCTTGCATAGCTTCAATCTTTGTTGGATCCACCTTGATGCCATCCTTGCCAACCAAATGACCCAAGTATTCTACTTCGGAGGCACCAAAGGCACATTTAGATAGTTTCAGGAAAAGTTGGTACTGGGAGAGTAGATGGAGAACTTGATCCACATGGGTAAGATGGTTTGTCCAGGTTTTTCTATAGATGAGGATATCATCAAAGAAAACTAAGACAAAATGATGGATAAAAGGGAAGAAGACATGGTTCATGAGTCTTTGGAAGGTGGAGGGGGCGTTACACAAGCCAAAGGGCATGACCAAAAACTCATAGTGGCCCTCATGAGTGCAAAAGGTTGTCTTGGGAATGTTTGCCTCTTTCATACGTGTCTGGTGATAGCCCGAGCGAAGATTAAGTTTAGTAAAGAATTGGGCACCACTCAATTCATCCAGGAGGTCATCAATGACAAGAATGGGAAATTTGTCTTTAATGGCTAGTTTGTTGAGAGCACGGAAGTCAAGACACATTCTCCAAGAACCTTATTTCTTCAGGACCATGACGATCGAAGAAGAGTAAGGGATCGTACTAGGATGGATAACACCGACAGTAACGAGTTCATCGACCATTTTCTCAATTTCATTTTTTTGTGCAAAGGGGTGGCGATACAGACAGATATTGGGAGGAAGGCTTATGGGTACAAGGGGAATGGAATGATCATGAACACCGTGGGAAGGAGGGATTCCTTGGGGAGTGGAAAATACCATTTGATGTTTAGAAAGGAGGGATTGGAGTTCTTGCGGCACCGAGGGTGTCTTTATTTCTTGTATGGCATGGAGTTGGGCAATGACACCAGAATGACCTTTTTTGAGCAGCTTTTCCATGCGATGGGAACTGATGACCTCAAGTGAACCAATAGTGATGCCTTAGAATTTATATTGGCGGCCTTCTTGGTGTAATTGCATTGTTAAGTCCTTAAAATCCATGAGAATGGGGCCCAAAGTCCTTAGCTAGTCTGCACCCAACACAATGTCGCAACCGCCCATGTCAATAGAAAACATATGGAATTTTAGGTGGTAGTCACCGATTTGGAGACGCAAATTTTCACGGCGCTTGTCACATTTCATAGAACTACCATTGGCAATCATGATTTGGAAATTGTTGATGGCATGGATGTAGCAATGGGTTTCTTGGGCAATGTGGCGATGAATAAAATTATGGGTGTTGCCACTATCAACCAAAATGATGACCTTTCAGTGCTTGATGTAACCAATTAACTTGAGGGTTTGGGGGGTAGAGAAGTTGGTGAGAGCATTGAGGGAAATGATCAGTTCCACTTTGGGAGGGTTGGAGGGAGGGGTTATGTCAGTGATTTCTGATGAATCATGTACAAGGGGAGTTTCAACATCCTCTCCCAAAATATCCTCAGAGATGGCCATAAAAATCTTTTGTTCCTTACATTTGTGGCTCGGGAAATATTTGTCATCACAATTATAACAAAGGCATTTGAGTTGGCATTCATCCATTTCAGTCCTGGTCAATTTTTGGATCTTTAATGGGCATGAGGGAGTAGTGGGGTTTATGGGTTTAGGGTGAGGGATAAAGGAAGGTTTACGGTTTTGAGAGGAAACATTTTGTTGTCCTTCTTTAGATTTTTTAGTAGCCTCCACCCAACGCGTAGGTCAATCCATGAGGACATGGGCCCAAATCTCCTCCTTGAGGCCACTGATAAAGAACTCTCAAATGAAGGAATCAGTCATTCCCTCTATTCAAAAAGCCAGGTGTTCAAATGCAGCTATGAAGTCTTCTACTATTCCTGATTGTTTCAATTTTGTCAAACGACCCAAATGGTTGGTGTTAGTGTCAAAGTGTTCATAAAGCTCAGTCACAAATTGGGTCCAAGCAATATACCCTTGACAAGAAGTTTTTCTCCATTGCTACCATTGCCAGCGTTCTTGATCTATATGGAGAACACCATACCGAAGTTTGGCCAAGTCATTTGTAATGTTGTATAGAGAGAAATAATGTTCCACTTGGGTGACCCAACAAGTGGGGTCCAAACCATCAAATTTTGTCACATCCACCTGCGGAAGGTGTAGGTCGCGTTGAAAGTGATGGTGCTGAAAGTTATAGGAATGGGAGGAATGTTCACCTTCAGTCTTGGGAGGTGCATCATGGAAAGGGTCATCAGTAGGGATCTTCAGTTTGCTGCAAAGTGATGCAAAGACAGATTCAAGCTGGGTGGTCAGTTCTTGTTTGACTTCCTCCATTGAGGACTGCATATATGTATTTATGGTTGTATTGATGGATGTATCCATGGAGGCAATGGTAGCACTGATTTGTTTCACTTCTTTTTGGGTCTTAAGGAAACTATATTGCAAGGTGTTGAAGCAAGACTCCAGGTCTTGGCTACGGGTATGGGCCATGAGGATGGGTGAACTGAAAAGGGGTGAGCGGGGTCAATTTTTTTTTTTTTCGGCTGAAAAATGATATGGATGAATGTGATAAGGGAGAAGAGATGAATCTGATGGAATAGGTCTCAAATAATGGTGAAAAATACCCCGGTCTGAAGAATACTGCAGTGATGAAATCCCTAGATGCTTAACCACAAAGAAATGTGTATTTACTTGGCAACCCTGACACAGTTGCACAGCAAGAGATCTTGTCTGTGTTAATTTGTTTATGTTACTATCCCCTAAGAATTAGGTATTCAAGGGTTCTACAGACAAGGGTTTTCCTTGTTCTATAGCTCCTTGATATACGTGCGGGGTCCAATAGTAGTACTCGGCCCAATATCTCAGGGCACTAACTAAGGAGGATAGACCATACCCTTAGTTGTACTACCTGAGTACCTAGGTACTAGAGAGTATCTTCCCAACTGTTGTTCTCAGTGGCACTATAGCAGTTAGGCGGTCGATTGGTTTATCTAAAGAGGGCTTCAATAAATCTAGGATGATCCGTACACAGGTGTTGTCTAATGTTCTACCACTCGAAGGGGTACCAACAGGGGTTACAAGGGTGGACAACAAATGTGCGCTTAAGAACCACTTGTATTTCCTACATCTATGAATTCCTCAACCGTGGGTTTATGTGCATAATGACATATCTCTGTGGCTTAAAGACGTCGGAATACATCTCTACCCTGAAAAAAAAAATTCCCACAATTTCTGCCAAGGAAAGTGCTCTGATACCACTTGTAATATACCAGATATAAAAAGTATACAGAACATAAATAAAATGCTAGAAATGGCAGAATAACAGTAATATAACTAGCATAATCTCCACAGTAACACATAAATGATATAAGAACAACAACAGAAATAACACTTTGATTCAGAAAGCAATGTTCACAGGCCTCTTCGAGGGGGAAACCTCCAGTCGAGTAGCACTCTGTTACAATAATCTCCAAGCTAGGGTTCTCATACCCTCGACTCTTATTTATACTAAAAAGAGGCATCTAGAGGAAGATCCTTCTAGAAGCATAATCTTCTATTAGGTCTTCTTACATCCACCTTATTTTATTTTATTGAAAGGCCTTATTAATATTGACCTTTATTACATTCTAATATATTGCTCTACCTATGTGTGGGTAAGGACCCTAACACAGTCATATTTTCCCTTGACAAGATTTATTCCTCTCAGGATCTAGAATCTGTGTCATAACAGTTAGTACCTTAGGTTTGATCTCAGCCATAACTTTCTTTTTCATTTTAAAAGTTTTCATGAAATTTTCCTTTCGTAAGGTTTTTAGACAAGTGTAAGAGTCCATTTTTAAGTTGCTAGTGTGTAATTGTTAAAAAAGAGATTCTTTACGATCTGTGCTTAGGCCAGAAGTTTTTTATTGGTTTTGACTTGTTGGTATTTTTCCTTTTTTTCTTTGTAAGCATTTCAAATAAAATAAAAAAACTTTTCTTTCTTTGTTTGAATGAAAAGTGTTGTGTTGCATTAGTAACCAGGGAAAAGTCTTTGCTTTCATAAGTTATTGGTAGTTTACTTAGATCATAAGTAGCTCGTAGTCGAGTGAAAACTTGCTTTCAGTTTCCTGTCCAAAAATCTTAGAAAAAAAAAAATTTGAAAAGTTTGTTAAAAAGTAAAGGTTTTTGTTTCCAGATGCGAAGCTCTCAACTCTCTAACCTTCGAACCATGAAATGGTCAACAAGGTTGACTCTGCCCATTTGACGAGGACACACCACCTGTCTACTCAATCACCTCCTACCTCTGATGTAGACTCTTTCCACTTGTCACTCTTTTAGGTTTTTTGGGACACTCACTCCCAAAGAGTTGCCTTCTTCATCTCCCGACTCCCGAATTGCTGAAATCCCAAAACTCCACGTCACTTCTTATCACAACTCATGACTTCGAGAATTTCGCTTCACTGTCCCTGACTCCTTGTCATTTGGATCCCAAAAATGCCGAGATGATCCGATGTCTTGTGCAAAGTACGATCAATAGTCTACATTGATTCTGGATACTACATCCTATCTCTTCTGAGCTTATACTTGGAAAACACTCATTGTAACTCCCCTTGTTCCTCTGCGAGATATGATGCCTCTCTGGACTTTGTGAATTCTCCACGGAGAATACCAACCATCTATTTCTTCCTTGACAACTCCTACAAAATGAAAAAGATATTTCTTCGCGGAACTTGACTTCTGCGAGACATCTCAAATCTCCGCCTCTTCTCTAGCACTTCCAAAGTACTAACCCTTCTTGAGTTTTCCTCACAACTTCGAAGACTCTATTCCTCTTGAGCTTTCTTAAAAATCCTCAAGCACTCTTGTGATAACTCCTACACACACTCCTTGTGGCACTTCTTCAAATACTCCTAAGTATTTGAATTCTGTGCAACTCTGTGACAACAGTCCTTCAATAATTCCACTCAGGTTGTAAACTTTGAGACTTCACTCAGCCTACGCACACCTTGCATGGCCCATGTTCTTAACTTGCACTTCTATGAGAATGAGAACAATGTTATCGCTCCTGAGCTTTCAAAGATAAAATTTTGATCCCTTGTCGACACACTCCTTGCGGACAACTTCATTGCACTCCTTGCAGGAATTTCACTCACTCAGGTTGATAAACAATTGAAACTCATTTCCTCTCTCTCTCTATCTCTCTAAATTCAAACATAAATCATGAAATCATATACACACAACATATAAAATAAAATGTGTAACAGAGAGTAAACATCCATAAACATATCATTCAACATATATACACAGAAAACACCATAACACCATGAGTCTGAATCAAAGATCTTTCTATTAATTCAAACCGTTGTTCATGGGTTCTTCTTCACACAACTCTCTACTTCTCCTCTCTATGCTCAATAATACCTTTTTGATAATAATCCTACAAATGATACAAGATGAGGGTGTCTATAGTCGGTTTTCCCTCCTACACTCTAAACTGTCTAATCTGCATTCAAACCTACCTACTTACATTAATTGTGCATAAATGCATCTATCTACTACAGAAGAGAGCGAATCGCTCAAGGTCTGTTTACAATCAAGAAGTACACCCCTTCTTAACTACTTCATTTGTATTTGACACATCCAACTTCAAAACAATTTAATCACTTTTGATTGTGTGCCAAAATGCATTGGCGCTATCCCACGCTCTCTTATCGCTGGCGATGCTCCTGCATCATACTCCCTTTCTTGAAAATTTTCATGGGCTCCTGTCCATGAGATCTCGCACAATCTATCCATGCTTCAGAATCTCTACTTCATTTTCCTAGCTAGCATGTTCAACTGGATGTCCCTTCCACTTGACCAAGTATTCAAAATATTCCTTCCTCCTGGTCCTCTTACTAACTCTTTTGTCCAGCATGGTTTCCATCTATGGTTTCTCTGCAACTGGCATCTCTTTAGTCCATTGAACCTGTGGTTGTTCATTGCCTACTCCTGCTTCCTTAGCTTTATAAGGGTACAAATCCAAGATATTGAATATCAATGAAATTACGATCCCATCTGGTAATTCAATCTCGTAAGCATTTGCCCCAAATTTCCTTATGATCTTGCACGGTCCAATTTTCTTCATTTTTAATTTATTATATGTCCGCCTTGGGAACCTTTCCTTTCTCAAGTGCGCAAGAACCAAATCACCAACTTCGAACTAAAGTTCTCTCCTGTTTTGATCTACTCTTCATTTATACTCTTTGCTCGAGTTTTGCAGTTGTTCCTTCACCTAGTTGTGAAGTTCCTTCATTGCCTCTACAAAATCTTCTGCACTAGCACTCCTAGTCGCATTCTGTTCTGAATCTCTCAATTTAGAAATTCCTCTTGGTTGCATGCCATAAAAAATTTGGAATGAACTTTGCCCTGTGCTCCTATTAAGTGAATCATTATAAGAAAATTCTGCCTATGGAAGAATGTTGTCCCACTGGCTGTGATGTTCAATCACCAAGCTCCTTAGTAAATCTCCCAAACTCCTGTTCACAACTTTTGTCTGTCCAT
Source organism: Picea engelmannii (assembly GCA_009831015.1). Classification (NCBI taxonomy): domain Eukaryota; kingdom Viridiplantae; phylum Streptophyta; class Pinopsida; order Pinales; family Pinaceae; genus Picea; species Picea engelmannii. Next base: position 265,308 of record ML788010.1, read on the forward strand.
CCGTCTGAGGATGATAAGCTGAAATAAACAACAAGTTTGTTCCCAGATTTTTCCATAAGGTTCTTCAAAAGTGTCCCACGAACTTGGTGTCTCAATCTGAAACTATGCTCCTTGGTAAGCCATGAAGTCTGACAACTTATTTGAAAAATAGGTTCGCAATGTGAGTTGCGTCATTGGTTTTCTGACAGGGTATAAAGTGTGCCATCGTCGAAAATATGTCTACCACCACAAAGATCGAGTCGAACCCTCTTTGTGTTCTCGGCAGCCCCAATATGAAGTCCATGCTTACTGCATCCCATGGCCTTTCTGGTATGGGAAATGGTTGATATAAGCCTACGTTCTGCCTCTTTCCTTTTGAATGATGGAAAATTCTACATATCTCTACAAATCGTTTGACATCAGTCCTCATTCCCAGCCAAAAATATGACTCGTTTAACTTTGAGAATGTCTTTTCATGACCGAAATGTCCGGCCAATCCTCCACTATGTTTCTCCTTCAGCAAATTCTCCCTCGTGGAGCTTTTTGGAATACAAAGTTGATTACCTTTAAACAATAATCCTTCTTGGATCATGTATTCTATCCATTGACTTTTGTCCCTGAGAATTATATTCTCAGATGCTTCATATGCCTCTTTGAAGTCTGAATCCTCCCTATACTTGTTCCTGCGATCATCAAAACCCAATGTTTTGATTATGAACTCTTGCATAATCAAACACTTCCTGCTCAAAGCATCAACAACCTTGTTAGTAGTTCCAGAAATATGTTTGATTACAAAAGTAAAATTTTGCATATATTCGACCCATTTAACATGTCTCTGATTCAATTTCTCCTGTTGAGTCACAAATTGCAAAGCAAGATTGTCACTGTACAAGAAAACTCCTTGGGGATTAAGTAATTTCTCCATTTTTTTCAATTCTTGAATAATAGCATAGAACTCCTTGTCATACGTGGAGTATTTCATTTTGGCTTCATTTAGCTTCTCACTGAAGTATGCTATCGGCCTGTCTTCTTGTCTTAAGACTTTCCCTATTGCAAATCTGCTCACATCACATTTTACCTGAAATATCTTCTTGAAATATGGCAACACCAGAATTGGTTGTTCCATGATTTTCCTTTTCAGCAAATTAAAACTTTTCTCATCTTCTTCTATTCAGTGAAAAGACTTGTGTCTCTTCTTCACTATGTCCATCATCAGTGCACTAATTCCACTAAAATTCCTAATGAACTTCCTATAGAAACTAGCCAATTCGTGAAAGATTCTTACTTCAAAGATACTCTTTGGCGACGACCAATTCTTAATTACCTCCACCTTATCTGGGTCCATCCTCAACTTATCTGCAGAAATAACAAACCCCCAAAAAATGAGCTCTGTCTTAATGAATGAGGATTTCTTCATATTTATTAGCAGCTTCTCTTGCTGTAATCTATTCATCACTGTAGCCAAATGTTTCAGATGTTCTGTTTCTGTCCTACTGAAAATCAATATATCGTCAAGATATACAGTGACGAATTTTCTAATGAAATCCTTCAGGACTTCATTCATTAATCTCATGAAAGTGCTCGGTGCATTTGTTAAAATAAATGGAATAAAAATCCATTCATACAACCCTTCGTTGGTCTTGAAGGATGTCTTCCATTCATCTCCTTCCCTCATACGAATTTTGTGATAACCACTCTTCAAGTTGATTTTTGAAAAAAAATTGGCCCCACTTAAGCAATCCATCAAATCATCCATCCTTGGTAATGGAAATCGATACTTGATGGTAATCTTGTTAATCACCCTCGAGTTATTACACATGCTCCAACCTCCATATTTCTTTGGACTAAGCACTGCTGGAACAACACACAAACTCAAACTTTCTCTGACCAAACCCTTGTCCATCAAATCCTGGACTTGTCTTTTGACCTCTTCATTCTCTCATGGCACCAGTCTGTACGCTGCTTTATTTGGTAAACTAGGTCCAGGTATGAGATCAATATGGTGACTTATACTTCTAATCGGTGGCAACGAACAAGGTAGTTCATCCACTACGATGTCAACAAATTCCTCCAGCAACTTTTGGATTTCTTCTGGTAAATCATCTACCCTTGTACTGGTTAAGACAATTCTAAGCTTTCTAACCACAATAAATTATGTATCTTCTTTCTTCTTAACCTCTATAAGAAGTTCCTTCCCACTCATGAGAAGTACAGTGTTGCTTACCTCAGGTTTTACTTCCTTGTCCTTAATCGACAACAACATGTCATTTCTCCCATTCTTCTCCAGGGTGTATGTGTTCTTTCTCCCATCATGAATCACATTCCTGTCATATTGCCATGGTCTACCCAGCAATAGATGACAAACATCCATGGGCATGACATCACACAATATTTCATTCTTATACCCACCTATTTTAAATTCAACTAATCATTGTTTAGTGACATTTACTTGATGTCTTTTTTGCAACCATGAAACTTTGTATGGGCTTGGATGTTTAGTCGTTTTCCGCTCCATCTTTTCTACCATCTCTATAGAAACGAGATTATCTGTACTACCACTGTCCATAATGACTTTGCATGCCCAGTCTTTGGTCTTACAGGAAGTCCGAAAAAGTTTGTTCCTTTGGACTGGATTCTCCACCTCCTTCTCCGGCGTTAAGAGAACCTTCCTCATCATCATTGATCTTTCGCCTTCAGCATATTCTACCTCAACATTATGCCTTTGTGCTTTGACAATGTGAGTTTCACCACCTTCTTTCTTTTTATCTAGACATTCATAAGATTTGTGTCCATTTTTCCTACATGTGAATCATTTTACCACTCCACCTCTTCCTCTTCCTCTACCTCTAGCGTGAGGAAAAGTGTTGTCATCAACATACTGTCCTCTCTATGAGATTCCACCTCTCTCAGTCTAAGTTTGAGGCTTCTTCCACTCTTCTTTAGGTTTCTGAGTCCAATCTTGGCAACTATTTTTCCTCTAGGTTGGCTTCTTCCTCAACCTCTATGACCTTGCTTTCGACTCATCTTCTCCTCAGCTTTTAGAGCCATCTAATAAGAATATTCCACCATTTAGATGGTCATAATGCTCATCTCATCCTAAATGTCATACCAAAGACCATTCATATATATGGCAACCTTCTCATCATCGCTCTCTCGATGACCTGCCTTGATGTTTAGCATGTAGAATTATTCAGTGTACTCCTTCACTGACATCAGGTTCTGTCTCAAATTCTGCATTCTCCAGAATAGAGAAATTTGATAATCCCTACGAATGAATTTTTATTTAATCTTTGGAACCATCCTGTCCCAACTTTTGATTTTCTTCTTGCCTTTGCAACATCTATCAGCTTGTAGCTCATCCCACCACAATGTTGCATTTCCTTTAAGTCTTGTGACAACATGTTTGAAATTTTTGTCTTCCTTGACATCTTCATAGTCAAAATATGTGTCCAGAGCTCTAATCCAATCCATAAGCTCTTCAAAATCTAGGTTTCCTTCATATAATGGAATGCCCATTTTTGGCCTAGCACCCATCCTTGCAACAACCATGAGTAAGCGTTCATTTGTTGCATCTTCTGTTGAAACTTCTTCTCTTTCATGTCCAGCTTCATCTTCACTTTCAGATTCACTGACATCTCCAACAGCGGATGTGCGCCTCTGTGTTGTCTCCATGACCTCAAGTCTGGCGCATAGGTCACGCATCTCTCTTTCCATGGCTGGATAAGGCATTTGCCTACCCCTTCTTCTTGGTATTTCCCTCTCCTCTAGCGGATCGGGTGTTCGTCTGTCTCTTCTTCTCAGCAGCATGGCTGTAAATATTCCCCTTACCCTCTATCTGAAATATAAAAACAAAGGAGGGCTCTGATACCACAATTGTTGTGTATCAGAGTGCTCTTTTTCCTCTTTCTTTCCTTATCTAAAATCTACAGACAAGATTTAGGCTCTGATACCACAACTGACACAAACCCCTGAACCCTCAGTTTGAGGTCCACACAGGATCGTTCTAATATACCCTTTTAGTCTAGTAGACTCTGTGGGCTCCCCTCAAGAATTTCCCTTCACACACAACAGTGTTTCCACAAGTCCTTATGGGTGTGCCTGCATGATCAAAAATACGAAGCATCAAACCCAATATCCTGATCTGAAATAGGATCACACTTTTCTCAACTTTTGGACTTCAGGTTTCATAGTTTCATGATTCCTGTCATCGAGACTTTTATCTCTACAACTTTCGAAACCCAAATTGTCGAAACTCTGATGCACTCGACAAAGGTTGACTTTTCAATGGGCTTCTCACTTTATCGGGAATTCGGACTTCGCGATTTCGCGAATCCAGATGCGAAGCTCTCAACTCTCTAACCTCTGAACCCTGAAATGGTCAACAAGGTTGACTCTTCCCATTTGACGAGGACATGCCACCTGTCCACTCAACCACCTCCTATCTCTTATGTAGACTCCTGTCACTTGTCACTCTTTCGGGTTTTCAGGACTCTTGCTCCCAAAGTGCTTCCTTCTTCGTCTCCCTTCTCTCAAATTGTCAAAATCCCAAAAATCCACATAACTTCTTATCGTAACTCATGACTTCGGGAATTTCCCTTCACTATTCTTGAATCCTTGTCATTTGGATCCCCAAAATACTGAAATGATCCGATGGCTTGTGCAAAGTACAATCAATGGTCTATGTTGATTCTGGATACTACACCCTATCTCTTCCAATCTTATACTTGGAAAACACTTGCCGTAACTCCCCTTGATCCTCTAGGAGATTTGACGGCTCTCTGGACTTTGTGAATTCTACATGGAGAATCCCGACCATCTGTTTCTTCCTTGACAACTCCTGCAAAATGAACAAGATATTTCTTCCCGAAACCTGAATTTTGCGAGACGTCTCAAATCTCTGCCTCTTCTCTAGCACTTCAAAAGTACTAACCCTTCCTGATATTTCCTCGCAACTTCGAAGACTCTATCCCTCCTAAGCTTGCTTAAAAATCCTCAAGCACTCTTGGGAAAACTCCTGCACACACTCCTTGCAACACTTCTTCAAATACTCCTAAGTATTTGAATTCTTCGACTCTATGCAACTCTGAGACAACAGTCCTTCAACAATTCCACTCAGTTTGTAAACTCTGAGACTTCACTCAGCCAACACACACCTTGCGTGGCCCCTATGCTTAACTTTCACTTCTACAAGAATGAGAACAATGTTATCACTCCTAAGCTTTCAGAGATAAAACTCTGATCCCTTGTCGACGCACTCCTTGCGGACAACTTCACTGCACTCCTTGTAGGAATTTCACTCACTTAGGTTGAGAAACAATTGAAACTCATTTCCTCTCTCTCTCTCTCTCTGACTTCTAACATAAATCATGAAATCATATACACACAACATATAAAAGCAAATGCGTAACAGAGAGTAAACATACATAAACATATCATTCAACATATATACACAAAAAACACCATAACACCATGAGTTTGAATCAAAGCTCTTTCTATTAATTCAAACCTCTATACATGGGTCCTTCTTCACACAGCTCTCTTCTTCTCCTCTCTATGCTCAATAATACCTTTTTTATAATAATCCTACAAATGATACAAGATGAGGGTGTCTATAGTCAATTTTCCCTCCTACGCTCTAAACTGTCTAATCTGCATTCAAACCTACCTAATTACATTAATTGTGCATAAATGAGTCTATCTACTACAGATGAGAGAGAATCGCTCAAGGTATGTTTACAATCAAGAAGTATGCCCCTTCTTAACTACTTCATTTATATTTGGCGCATCCAACTTCATAACAATTTAAACACTTTTGATCGTGTGCCAAAATGCATTGGCACTATCCCATGCTCACTTGTCATTGGTGATGCTCCTGCATCACCAATGGTATTGTTGGTTCAACACAAACAAATCTCATTGAGAAACTAATGCAGCAATTGCAACAGTTGTCTATAAAACACACAACGGCTAGCCAAACTACTACCTTGGTTGTTCCCCCTACCAAAACGTCAGATGTACGCACAGTGTAGTCAAATAATCCAAAGGCCACCCAACAGCCTGAAGGAAAGAAAAAAGAACGAAAGAAGGGTAAGGGGGATAAGAAACCCACCAATAATTCTGGCAAGGGAAATACTGAAAAATAGAAGGCGAGGTATCCATGCAACCTATGCATGGAAGACCACCCAACCCACCTATGTCCTTGGCTTGCGAATGCCCAAAAGTTTGTGACATAGCAACAACCTTCTGTGTTAACCAATCCATTTCAACATGGGAAAAATCTAAATCAAGCCTCTACGAGCATGGAAGGGGGTAGTCAAGGACCCCCTTTGTCTTCAAATAACCCCACATCCTTGAATGTTTATATGGTGAAGGGTGATGCTTTTCTATCGACTAGAGAACACGACTACAATCAACCAAGCACTTCTGAGAAGGGCAAGGAAGAAAAACTCACATCTCTTCCTCTATAGATTGAGAAGACGTTGGCCGAAACAATGACATGTATCCCTAAAGGCACGTTCAAGAGAGCTTATCACAACCCTATCTCAATGGCTGCCCAGAACTATTCGGTGGTGGAAGATTTATCACAAACCCCTTGTGTGATGTCTGCTTTGGAGGTCCTCCAAATATGACCTTCCCAGAAGAAATCTTTTCTAACCGCTTTAGGATCTACCGAGACTTGTAATCCAGGTACAATCATGCTAGATACAACCGAATTAAAACCTCATCTGCCTTACCACGTAGCATTTCAGATAGTAGTGGCTTATCCCATGAAAACTTTCACAAGGAATATATTTCACACGGTGGTTGATGAGGGTGCCTCGACATGCGTTATGTCATTGGCATGTTGGAATGCCATTGGCTAGCCCATTTTGTCTCCATCGCCTACTCTCCTCACTGCTTTCGACAATCATTCATTCTGACCACATGGTATCATTCCCTCTTTCCCCATACAGTTCGGAGGGAAGACCATGTGCATCGAGGTAGAAGTATTCGATGCCCCCCTCGACTATAACCTTTTGTTAGGAAGGAGTTGGACTTATGCCATGCAAGTCGTGGTTTCTACATTTTTTCGGGTCTTTCTGTTTCCACACGGGGGCCAGATTCTGACCATCGATCAATTGTCTTTCTCCAGACCTAACCCTTCATTGGGGGCATCCACAGTCCCAATGATTGATAATCCTTAGCCAGGCATGGTTAACATAGGGGTGGGTTTGTGCCCATCTTTGATGGGTACCTTCGACTACCCGCCCCCTCAAAGAGATATCAAGTTTAAATCCAATCACCATAAGGTTGAGATTTTTCAAGTTTCATCATTCCGCATGACTTACTTCAATGATATGTGGATACTTCCTTCCACATCAGCCATGATGGATGGGACAGGGCACCCGGGTATGTCCATACCCTTGTCCATAGCTGAAGTAGTGCACTCTTTAGTCCAACAAACTTCAACCAATACAGATTCAACTCTTGCACAAGAATTTGATCCACTTCTAGAGCCTATTTGGGCTTAGGGTTCTCTCGTTCACACCGACTTGTTAGACTTATTCTTTCCCTCTGACGAGGAAATAATCGAAGCAATGACCCATCCATAAAAACCCTAGGACGATCTTCAGATGATCTTCATCACAGATCATACTTCCTCCTAGAGTTAAGCCGAATCAAGGTAGGAGAAGTCACTGTGACTATGACAGGAGATAGGTTTTGTCCTATTAATCCTTTAGATACACACAAGGTTTATGCTAAGGGTAATATGGAAACTATCGTTGAAACATTACCTATCAATATCTCTTGAAACCCTGGCATTGTGGAGAATGTTTTCATTGGAGTTGACTGCTCCCTCGAAGAGATTCAACTCTATACAGAGCTTTTTAAAGAATTCCATGATGTTTTTGCCTCGTCTTACGAGGAAATGCCAGGCATCGATCCAAAAAACATAATGAGTCTTATTTTAAACCCTTTTTAGACCCTCTAAACATGAAAATATTTTAGAGCGATCTTGTGGCCTTTCACACTTGTTAAAATGAAATTTGAAGTCACATATGTTCGGTGGTAGTTTAACCCTTTTTCGGTTTGGATGGTCAACTGTACGAACAAAGGTATACTCTAAGGAACTTTCGTTCTCTAGAAGAGTACTCTCAAGTATGATTTTAACCCTTTTTCGGGCCTGAGGGACTAAACTTATGAAAAAGGAACCCCCACAGAGTCCATAGTTAAGCTCTTTTCAGACTCCCTAAAATGGAAAAGATCATCGAGTGACCTTATTCTTTCACACTCGTTAAAATGGTCCAGAAGAACATTCCTGACGGAGACCATAGTTGAGCTTTTTTCAGACTCCTTAAAAGTGAAAAAATGGTCAAGTGATCTTGTCTATACCACACTCATTAAAATGGTTTTGAATAGACGTATGGTTGGTGCTAGTTTACCCCTTTTTCGAGATGACTAGACTAACTTCGAAAAAGGTACCCCAATAGAGTCTCTTTTTACGCTTTTTTAGACTCTCTAAATATGAAAAACCACTGAACTTCCCTTTTCTAGGCTTGTTAAACTTACATCGAAGGATGTTACCATTGTGTGTTTTATTAATCGCATTTGCATACCTGCGTCTTTGGCCTAATGTCGGCTCCATGTTTCTCTTAACTGAACCATCTGAAGCATACCTTATAGGCAAGCCCTATAGCACTTTGCCTCTGCGTCTTGACACCCTTGGCCCCTGGAGGATTTTTCCCAAGTGTTCTTTTCTTGCATATGTCCCTTGGCCCTGAGCATCCCTATGTTCTGTGCACTTGGAACTAGTACATTTCCAACACTTGATCCTCCTTTTTAACATAACATTCTTTTATTCTTTTTCCAAAATTATTGAAAAAAAGACAAAAAAATCAAATATACCCCAAAAAGAGGAAGGGAAAAGTATTTTCTTTATTGGCAGCATAATGAGTCACCCTTGGATAAAGCACATATGTCTATATGTTAATAAAACCACGGGATTTAATATGACCTTAGGAAGTTGTTCTTGCTACATAGAGTTGTGTCCTCCTCCTTTTGGTTATTCTTCCAAACATATGGAGAGTTTGTGTTGCTTCCTGCTTCATAAACTTATGATTAATGCAATGTTGCCTGAGTCTCATCATTTGTTGTGTTGTTTTCCAAGGGAAGTTTCTACCAAGCCTGAGTCAACCCCTTTTCAATTTGTCTCTTGACCTCATACCCAACCATCCTGAACGTCCAATCAAATCTTTGTTCATAATCAATGAATCCTTCAGTCTGATCGTCAAGATTCTCTAGTCCATGACTGACGAGCCGTCGAAGACCTCTGGGTAGTGAAGTTGTAAACTCATATTACACTCCTACCTGATTTTTGAATATTTTGAAGTTGTGGCTTGAGCTCTGAAGACCTCATCTCCAACCATCAGGCTATATCATCTTCTAGAAGATGGATACTCTACATGTATATCTTGCTGATTTCGAGATGTAGCTCTGCTATGTACTATTCATGGCTACACTTTATATCGTTATATGACATGGATCTATGGTGCATTTGATTGGTAGCCATGTGTTTATTCTATCCCGAACATGGGTATGCCCACCTCAGTGAGACATTTGTTATTTTGCAGACGATGCCTCCTGATTCCTAGTTTTTGGGCTCACTTGTTCGGCACATCAGTAAAGATTGGTAATGTATTTTGGCCATCAGATGCTCTTATGACCTCACACATTAGGGGACATCTATTATAACCCTAATTTTCACCATACATGCTTACCTAGCATCAGGACATCTCAGATTCCTTCTTTTCCAAAACACTACTGAACAAATCTTCTAAAAACTCCATTTTTAAAAGTCCACGCTAGCTGACCCACTATAGCCTACGTGGATCTATAGTGTCCATGCTAGTTGGCCCACTAAATCCCACGTGGACCTTCAGAAGCATGGAAAAAGGAAATTTGTTGACGAAACACACAACTTTGGGTGAGTTAACTAAATCTTTCGGCCATGCATGACCGAGGGTTTGCCCAAATACCTAGCTCCTTCTAGCCTATAAAATAAGGGGTAGGGGTACCATTTGGAAGGAGGAGAATATATTAAAGAAACTCTACTCAATTTTATATTCCTATTGTCCCAACCCTTTAGCCATCCATGTGCAAGGAGCAATACAAAGCAAAGAAGTTGGCGGACATTTGAAGAGGAGCCTAGGATCAAGTTCGCGGAGCAGTGGCCAGTCTCGACATTGTAAGTTGATTCATTCAAAGTAATAAAGAAATACTTTTCCCATCCCAATTTATGAGTTCTTCATAGTTTGTTAAATACATGTTTGAATCTCTAACCTATTAGTCTATAGGTAAAATGCATGTGTAGTTTGTTGCTTGTTTTGTATGCAGGTCAGCCTTGGGAGGAGAGTTGCTAACAAGTGATCAAGCGTGAAGAAGGATCGACATCAAACACCCGGAACAAGGTATGTTGGTCCAACCATGTATTTGATGAAAAGAAATAGGGATTAAGTCTGGGGACAAAGGTAGAAAGTAGATTTCTTTTGGTCATATCTGCATGCAAAATATAATCCTAATTGCTAGTCTGTAGGGGGATTTCCCACCAGAAAAACTACCCATGAATCCAAATATGTAGCAACCAATGCAAGTTGCACCCATCCAAAACCCTCCTTAGCCTACTCCTATTCCTGCACAACCTATCCCTAACCCAAATAACAGACCGAGACAACCTATACAAAACATTGAAGTACAAACCTTTCCTACATATGTAATAATGCCAGATCCATTTAATGGAATTGAATTAAGGTCAGGAAGGATTGTAAACAAAACAAATCCCACTATGGTCATTCAAGAGGAACACGTGCATAATCACACAAATCAAGAAGAACAAATAGGTGTCCAAACAGTTCAAAGAGAAGAATAGATGACCGATCCATTGAACAAAGAAAGAAACATTCCAGTACCACAAGAAATTCCTTCTCCCAACTCCTTTGTAGCAGAAACACCCCATGAAGTGAATCCCCCTTACCTAGAAAGGTTGCTCATAAAGAAAACTGAGGAACCTCTAGAACATAATATAGAGGCTGAACTCTTGAATATATGTGTAAAGATCCCACTACTACAGGATATTAAAGACATACCTATCTATGCTAAAATTGTAAGGGACCTTTTCATTAAAAATCCAGGGAGAAAGAGGAAGGAACCCCCTGTCATACATGTCATAGGACAGTTATCTGAGTTTATACCAGAAATTCCTTCCAAGTATAGGGATATAGGGAACCCAGTGGTAACCATAGAAATCAATGGTGTTGCCTTGCCTAATGCATTGATTTATCTAGGGGCAGCAATACATGTGATGTTAGTAAAATCTATGAAAACACTGCAACTAGATCACTTAAGACCTACACAAACTTTGCTAGAGCTTGCAGATAAATCAATCATCACCCCGACAGGAAGTATAGATGATATAACAGTAACATTGGCCTCTTAGGAGTACCCTGTGGATTTCTTGGTAATCCATCCCAAATCCACCAAACAAGGACACCTCGTGGTACTAGGTCAACCTTGGTTGGCCACTGCTGATGCATTCATCAGTTGTCGATCTGGAGAAATGAAAATTTCCAATGGCACTCAAAGTCAGAAACTTATCCTTTTCCCCCTTGCCCAACCAACCACGGAAGTTCCTCTCTGGTTGGAGAATCTGCATGGCAAGGAGGACTATACCCAGCCCTTGTTGACACTTGAACAAGTAAAAGGAGTACAAGAACACTCTGAAGAACAAATCCTAAGTCTATTTTTGGTTGCTTCGGCATGCATTGACTATCCCCAGTCTTTCCCCAACTACATACACATCTTTAGCCCTGAATTTCAAGAAATTTGGCACCCTTCGACTTCTACATTATCCACTCTTTCACAAATAGAGGAAGGGGAGGAGTCTACTTTCCAAGTTGTATAAATTAGTCCTGGGAAGTCTCTCTATATCAATGCCAGCCTAGAAATAGATCAACAACAAAAACTGGTACAAATGATTCAGGAGCAATCCAATGTGTTTGCATTGGATTACTTTGACATGAAAGGGATCCACCCAGATACATGAATGCATCATATTTACACCAACGATCAAATCAGACCTATCCGATAGCCCCATAGAAGAATTAACCCAGCCTTGAAAGATATAGTAAAGGAAGAACTCCAAAAACGCCTACAAGCCATTTTCATTTACCTTATATCAGATAGCAAAAGGGTTTCCCCATTAGTTATTGTACCAAAAAAGAACGAAAATTGGAGGATTTGTGTGGACTTTTGAGAATTAAACAAGGCCACCTATAGAGACTACTTCCCTTTACCTTTCATAGATCAAGTCTTGGATACTTTATCTAGAAAGAGGTACTTCTCTTTTCTAGATGGGTTTAGTGGCTACAACGAAATACAAATTTCACCAGAAGACAAGGATAAGACCACATTCACTTGTCCTTAGGGAACCTATGCTTATAGGGTTCTCCCCTTTGGCTTATATAATGCCCCTGCTACCTTTCAGAGGGTTGTCTTGGCCATTTTCTCTAATATGACCAATGATTGTGTGGAAGTCTACATGGATGAATTCACGGTATATGGGGATGATTTCCAACAAGCATTGGATAATTTGAATAAGGTACTCATTAGATGCAAAGAGACCAACCTCTTACTCAGTCACGAAAAATCAAGAATGATGCTTGCTGAAGGAATCGATCTAGGTCACCACATCTTCGGTACCACAATAAGAGTGGACCCTGCCAAAATCGACATTATTTCCCAGATTAAGATCCCTAGTTCACAAAAGGAAATCATAAGTTTCCTAGGGCATGCCAACTACTATAGGAGGTTTATTCAAAATTTTACAAACCTAGCTGCCCCCCCTTTCAAGCTACTAACGAAAGATGTTGAATTTTGTTGGGATGAGCAATGTGAAATCTCCTTCAAAATCTTAAAAACAAAACTTTCAAGTGCCCCTTCTTTGTGAGGACCAAATTGGTCTCTTCCTTTTCATATCTGTACAGATTCTTGAGATACCACTTTGGGAGTTGTATTAGGACAAAGGGAAGGGAAGATTCCCTATGCTATATACTTTGTTAGTAAGAACCTCTCACCTGCTGAAGCAAACTATACAGTCACCAAGAAATAATTATTATCAGTAGTACATGCCATCAACAAGTTTAGACACTATATAACAAGATACGAATTTTTTGTGCATACAAATCACTCAGCTATCAGATTTCTAATGAATAAACTGTTACAAATGCTAGAGTAACTAGATGGCACTTGTTACTGCAAGAATTTAATATCAATATTATAGATAGGCCTGGAAGAGATAACTTGGTTGCTATTTTTTGTCTAGGCTTATCCATACAGGTCACAATACTCCAATAGATGATGATTTTCCGGATGAGAATTTATTTGCCATTTCTACTTTCACCCCTTGGTATGCAGATGTAGCCAACTATTTGGTAACCGACAAGCTGCCTCAAGGTATGACATCTAGAGAAAAGAAGATAATCATTCATCTAAGTTCCAATTATATGTGGCATGAAGATACCCTATACCAAACGGGACCTGATTTGGTAATCAGAAGATGTGTCCGGGAAGATGAAATGAAAGATATCTTCAGAGCCTGCCATGACGACCCATGTGGAGGCCACTTTGCTGACAAAAGGAAAACTTACAAAATCCTACAATCTGGCTACTATTGGCCAACCATTTTTAAAGATGCAAAGAAATATGTGGCCAGCTCTGATGATTGCCAAAGAATGGGAAGACCTACATCAGTCAATGAAATGCCACTCCAAGCCCAAGTAGTAATAGAACCCTTTGAGAAATGGGCCTTAGATTTTGTAGGAACTATCAATCGCATGTCTCAGAAGAGAAAGTACATATTAGTTTGCACAGATTATGTAACAAAATGGGTAGAAGCCAAGGCCCTGTATTTAACCAATGAACAATCTGTTGTAGATTTTCTCTTTGAGGAAATTTTCACTCATTTCGGGGTACCTCGAGAGATAGTCACTGATCAAGGGACACAATTCACCTCAAATTTGGTTAAGGCCCTTACCGAACAATACAATATCAGACATAGAAATTATTCACCCTATCACCCCCAAGCCAATGGCCAAGTAGAATCAACCAACAAAGTGATAGAGGCCATCCTTACTAAGACTGTTCAGCTGCATCACAAAGACTGGGCTGATAGGTTGCCTGAAGCCTTGTGGGCCTATAAGACAGATTGGAGAAATACAACAGGCCATGCATCATATGAGTTGGTATATGGGAAGCAGGTACTACAGCCCATAGATTTTCAGGTAAAGACCTTCAAAACTGCCATGCAATTAGGAATGGACCTGGATGAAGCTCAAAAATAGAGACTGTTACAATTGAACAAGATTTATGAGATAAGACAAGATGCTCCACAAAGAACCACCCTGATACAAGAGAAAAGGACCAAATGGCATGACAAGTACATTAAACAGAAGTCCTTCTAGCCAGGTGATTGGGCCCTCCTATATGATAGTAGATTTAAAAATTTCAAAGGCAAACTGTCTACCAGATGGATGGGGCCCTATGAGGTTGATAAAGTATAAGACAATGGTGCAGTAAGGATAAAGAATATCGATGAAAATAAAACTTCCCTTGTTGTAAATGGACATCGACTGAAGGTTTATCACAAACCTCTGTCAAAGGAGGATTTTGTCAAAAATTTTCTTCAGACTGTCGAAATGCAACTGGTAAGCAAGAGGGTTTTTCCTCCTACTGACCTACCATAGTAAGTTCAAATTGTATAAATTCATTTTCTGTACATAGGTGTGTCATGAGATGAATTTTTTCTTTATTTTTAACTAACAAAGACAAAAGAAAATTGGTGGTGTTCCCATGTAGATAAACAAATAAGGAGGATAGCTACCAGAAAGAGTCTTCTTTAATTTTTTTAGACTCTTTAAAATTGAAAACACCGGTGAGCAAGAACTGGTCCAGGCTCGATAAAAATCCATGGGAAAATATAGAGATTTTCCTTTACGTTTTTAAACTCTTTAAAATTGAAAACACCGGCGAGCAAGAACTGGCCCAGGGTCGACAAAAATCCACAGGACAGTATAGAGAGTTTCCTTTAAGTTTTTCAGAATTTTTAAAATCAAAAACATCGGCGAGAAAGAACTGGCCCAGGCTTGACAAAAATCCATGGGACAGTATAGAGAGTTTCCTTTAATTTTTTTAGACTCTATAAAACTGAAAATGCCAGCAAGCATTAACTAACCTGGGCTCGATAAAAATCCACAGAAAAGTAGTAGTTAGGATTATTATTGTGCTATAATAAAAGAGGGAATGCCAACAAAAGTGTGGTCACCTTGGTTCCATAAGAAAAGGAGTTATGTCATCTCAGTTACTGGTCATTACAGAGTACCTTCCTGTTACAAAGATTTCTTGCATGATTCCTCTATAAACTTTGGTAACTGCATGGTTTTTCAGACAGATTTTGACCATGGAAAACCAACTATTTTTATAAATTATTGTCACCAGAATCAGTGTCAAGATTTTAGGCTCAAGAAAGATCATTTTTTTCTTATCTCGCATCAATGAAGGGTCACCAAATCATCTCATTGTGTCTATCCAGTACCGGATCCTATCTAGTATAAAAGAAGGAGCCCTGTGCTATTTCGGTACTCAAACAATCATGTACCAACTACAAATTTAACCCACATGTGATCTGGTACTCAGGCAACAATTACAAGTTTTTACACACAGGTGATCTGGCACTCAGGCGATCCTGTACCAAGTTTTTACACACAGGTGATTCGGTACTCAGGCAATCCTGTACCAACTGCAATTTTACACATAGGTGATCCGGTACTTTGGCAATCCTGTACCAACTGCAATTTTACACACATGCGATCCTGTACCAACTACAATTTTACACACAGGTGATCTGGTACCAATTGCAATTTACACAGAGATGATTTGGTACTTGGGCGATCCGGTACCAATTGCAATTTCACACACATATGATCCGACACTTAGGTGATCCCGTATCACCAACAAATTCTACACACAGGTGAGCCAGTACTAGTAAGAACATGATGGGTAACTCTTCATCACGTTTCCAAGTCACTGTCAAATTATTAGCACAAGGGCATACATATTCAACACTCTTTTTTCATATTATTTAAAGGAATTAGACTAAATATGCATTTAGAAAATCTGATTACTCTTGGATCATGACATACCCCTATTTTGTCACAAATATCTGTAAAAATCTTAGACCTCGCCTCCATAAGAAGGAAGTGTCCTACAAAACATCAAGAAGCAACTTCACGATGACTTTTATTATATAAAAAATTCCTCTGTCTATCTGATACATAAACCTCATGATTATTTTTCGTACCATATGAGATGGTGTGAACCACAAATCTTATCATATCAGGTAATGATCCCGGTCGATTTCACATACACGAGTCTGGACCATAACGACCACCTCCTTTCATGAATATTGTCTGCCACCAAGCTTCCCACGAATCTAGAAATTGTTAGTATATCTGACTTACCTCACTCTATCATCATGAGTATCAACGTGACCATTGTAATCTACACTTCCATTAATAAATGCTCCTATGGATGGCTTTGCCATCCAGATGAGCATTATTTACCCTTGTTGTCACACCATCTACAGATACCCTATGCCTTTGTATCCCTCGTATGTTCCTCCCAACCGATACTCTATCATCCGGTACTAAACCCTTGACCTTCTGTCTGTGCCTTATCTACCTAAGAGAATTGCTTAAAATAGCATGGGGGTTGACAGGCATGAACCAATATTTCAAATATACAAAGAAACAATTGAGTATCAAGCTTGCAAGAAAAAATATGAACAGGCAGGGTGGGTACCATTCTTGGAGAAATTTAAGGGGCATCATGAGGGAATTTATCTCAACTTTGCACAGACATACGATGGAGAGAATGTGCAGTTTGGGGAGGTGAAGTTAAAAATTATAGATGCTACTATATCAGAGGCTACAGGTCTCCCGATGGCTGGAGAAAGATATTTCAAAAGAGTGATCATGGACAAAAATATCTGTCAACAATTACTCAAACCTAAACATCACGACTCTGATTGGACCAAGGGCATCCCTCGGAGCTATATCAAAGAAAAATAATGTACAATGCTTATAAGTCTGTAGAAATTCCTCACCTGTGAGGGAAGGTATATCGTGACCTTCATTTATCATTTAAAGCTTTTGTCACATTTTGAGGGAGGACCACAGATAAATTTTCCCTATTTTTTATGGATGAGTTTAAGGAAAATGGCAAGAGGGATAAGGTCAGCTTCTAAGAAACCAGAGACTAGTCTTCATCATCATGGTTTAAGCAAGATTTTGGTTATTCATGCTCTAAAAACACAAGGGGGTAGTTGGAAGCAGTTTCTCTAACAGAACTTCACTCAAGAAAAATCCAAGTCGGTTGAGACACAGGAGGAAGGGACACACAGTGAAGGCTCAAGTAGAAAAGCAAAGAAAGATAGAAAAATAGCATTAGGGGATAAAGAAGACATTGTTGCTCCCAAATCATCTCAGCCCATTGAGAAATCAGTAACAAAAAAGTCTGTCATGGGAGAGCCTGTTATACCAATAAAGAAGACAACCACTCAATTCCAGAGAATAAGTCCTACTTCGTTTCAAAGGGGTAAAAGACGAAAAGAGGGTGCAGAACCATGTGGTCAATAGGATAGCATTCTTGAAACTATTGTGGAAATGTTGTCATAACCAGCCAATCAAATAGAGAAGACCCTTGATTTCCAGTTACAAAGTAAGAAACATTCTACACCAACATAAGCGTCTAGCTCAGTCCTACGCCCTAAAGACCAATGGTCACAGAATAAGAAACAAAAGAAGGGGGAGATGAATCAATAGGGGATTTTACTAGAACCAATTGTAAAACCCCCTCCAAAATCCCCTAAGCAATTGAAGAGTATTTCTAAAGTTTCTCATCCTTCCCAAAGCTCGGTTGATGGCTCGAAGGAGACTGTCAAGGTGACAAATAAAAATAAAAATAAACTAKAAGGAAAAGAGGTACAAGTTCTAGAACCCACACCTCAATATTCTAAGTTAGGAATACGAGTTTTTCCAGTAAAAGCAAACCCCAGAAGTTATAGATCAAGCCTGCAAGAGAAAAACCCAGTCAACACAGGAGGTACAGGTGTCYAGGCCTGTCCCTATTAGTAAATCAAAGAAAAGGAAATTGTTTGAAGAAACTCCCACCCCTACTAGCAAGTCTAAGAAAGCCTCGCCACCCATACGCAAGACCACCAGAAGTATGGCTAAACAAGAGACAATTCCAAACATACCTTCTCCTCAAAAAGAGCCTGTGGATATTCCAAGTTCTCCAGATAAAGAAAGTGGTTGGGGAGCTGCCACAAGCAAAATAGAAGGACTGGCAACAATCAATGAAATAGAAGGGTTGGTAACAGAGACATTGATGGATTTGAAAAAGGGAGAAAAAGCTCGAGAGGTGATAGCTCAGGAAACATTCACACCAAGTCCAGGAAAATCCTTGAGCAGACAAAAGATGATGATAAAGGCTCTAAGGATTCTGGGGAAAGAAAAAGAGGCTCAAGAGATGGTGGCCAAGGAAGCACTCACACCAAGTCTAGTCTAGTCCCTGAATGAACTGACATTATTAATATAAATTGAGAGATTGAAACAGGAAATTGAAGAATACAAAATATTGGACAGACATATCAAGGCAAAGAATGCAGAATTTAGGGAGCAACATGCGGAAGTCTCTGCCAAACTCAACAAAGTCTTGCGATTGGTCCATTACACTAGGGTGATCAAGAAGGAATTGAAGAGTGAAGCTTCCAGTGTTAACATTTTGCAGTCTGAGGAATGACATAGAAGGATCCAATTGTGCAGAAAGTTTTTGAGGTATCAGTTTTTGATAACTTTGCATGAGGACATGCAACATCTTCAGAATGGGGGAAATGTTGAGTCTCCATTTTGACATAATATATATCCTATATTACCCTATATATAACTCTTTTTGCCTCTATTATAAACCTACACTAGACTATTCCCTCCCAAAACACATGCCTAATAGCTATGTCATGTCTACAAGAGGTAATTGGTGATTTAAAGCATGTTTGTTTAACTTTCTTAAATTAATTCGATTGAAAGTGTTTTATTTTGTATAGTTCTAATAATTTGATTTATGAGCAATCTATCCAGCACTACCAGACACCATGTAATCCGGTACCGAATCCATTCTGGTACCCAAGACAGTTCTGATCCGGTACCAACTCCATTCTGGTACCAAGATGTGCGCTATTCCAATAATCCTTGTTTTGTTCTATTCTGGTATCAAAACCCGTGACTGTGTGCAATTCAGTACCAAAAACATCTGTTTCCAGAATGCTCCAACTAGATCGGGATAATGGTGAAGACTTTGAGAAGGTGGTTGGATAGAAGCATCCGAGTTGGTTTTCCAGTTGCAAAAGACTCCATCGCTCATGCACTTTGTGTCGTGAGGATGGAGTCGACTCCTCCAAATTTGATGTAAAACTTAATTCTGGAATTTCTTAAATTGTTTAATGTTTGTCCATAAGTATTGGTAGTATCGGCTTCCCTTATATAAGGAATGTTGTGTATATAAGAATGTAAGAAATATATGATAAGAATCAGGCAATATTTGTCGTTGGCATGTATGAAGTAAAAGACTGTTGATCCAATTTACCAGCTGAATCAATACATAATTTTTTTTATGTCAATTCTTGGATGTGAGTGAAAGATTTAGTCTGTTAACTCTTTAACAGGTTCCTTATTGGTTCGGAAAGGGCCCACCACCCCAACTAAGGTAAACCTCATTGTATAAATTATGTGTGTTTGAGTGTGGATAATTATAGTAGCATGTGTATGTGATTAATCTGTATTTCATTCTCAGGATTGAGTATTGAGTTCATTGATTTGGATTGGTGTGTGTAAGCAAGTGTTAGATAGAATAGATATTTTATTTCTAGATGTTGAAGTGTGGGACTGATATTCTAAGTTTATGATTGTGGCATCGCAAGGGAAAAAAAGATTTTATCTTTCATCTTCATGTGTTGTAATAAAGCCTTTTAGCGATACTGAATTTCCCCTGTGTTGGTTTGATTGAATTACATGAAGCTGAAGTTGGATTTTATTTCAGGAATAGTTGGAATTGATTGTTTTAATTGTTACAGGAGACAAGCTTCTTGAAGTTGATCTTTCTAATACAAGTGCCTAACATGAACAGACTTGTTTCTCCGGGACAACATTTCTTTGATTGATTTTTTGTCTAGGCTTCATTATCAGTTTCCTCTTTTAGGCTCAAAATATACTTTTGTTGTATTTAGAGATTTTAGAAATGGAATTTTCATGTTATTAATTATTTCCTATATGCAACAGACTTAGATAGGTTACTTGTTCTCGACACATATGGTGTAACGACTCTCTCGATTATGAATCCTAGATTGAAATTTAAATGAGTGTGAGATATACATTGAACATATTTACGCACCAACACAGCTATTAAACTCCTCAACAATTCCCCCAAACTTTGATTTACTACCTCAGTTTGTTCATCCGTATGAGGGTGATATGTTGAGCTAAAAGATAAATTCATTCCCAGCTTCTTCCATAGTGTCCTCTAGAAATGAACGACAAATTTGGTATCTCTTTCTGAAACAATACTCTTGGGTAAACCATGAAGTCAAACAATTTTTTTGAAAAACAGGTTTGCAATGTGTGTTGCATCATTGGTTTTCTGACATGGAATAAAATGTGCCATTTTTAAGAATCTGATGACTACCATAAATATGGAATCACAACATCTCTATGTCCTCGGTAGTCCTAAGAAAAAAATCCATGCTTATCGCGTCCCGCGACCTCTCTGGTACTGGAAATGGTTGATACAATCTCGTATTTTGTGTTTTCCCCTTTGTGTGCTGGCAATTTCTACACCTCTTCACGAACTTCTTGACATTTTTCCTCATCCTTGGCCAATAATATAAGGTGTTCAGTTGAACAAACATTTTATCTTGTCTAAAATGCCCAGGCAATCCCCCACTATGTTTTTCCTTTAAAAGGTTTTCTCTCATAGAACTCTCCAGGATACATAATTGATTTCCTTTGAATAATAATCCATCTTGGATCAAATATTCAACCCATTGGCTTCTATCTCTCAGAACAGGATTCTGACATGCTTCATAAGCGTCCTTGAAATCTGAATCATCTCTGTAGATATCCTTAAGGCTATCAAAACCTAAGGTCTTCACACAAAACCCCTGTAGAATCAAACATTTCAAGCTCAATGCATCAACAACCTTGTTAGCAGTTCCATAAATGTGATTTATAACAAAAGTAAAGTTATACATAAATTCAACCCGTTTTTCATGCTTCTAGTTCAATTTTTCCTATTTGGTTACATATTGTAAAGCATGGTTGTCGTTGTACAAGACAAACTCTCTTGGAACCAAGTAGTGGCTCCCTTTCTTCAGTGCCTGTATGATTGCATAAAACTCTTTATCATACGTGGAATAATTTCTTTTGGCATCATTCAGATTCTCACTAAAGTATGCAATTGGTCTATTGTCTTGGCTTAAGACTTGCTCCAATCGCAAATCCACTTGCGTCACATCTCACTTGAAATGTCTTTCTAAAATCTGGAAAAACCAGAAATGGTTGTTTAGTTATCTTCTCCTTCAACAACTTGAAACTTTTCTCTACTTCCTCTGTCGAATGAAAAGATTTGTGTATTTTCTTGACTGTGTCCATCATTGATGCACTAATTCCACTAAATTTTTCGATGAACTTCCTATAAAAACTGGATAATCCATGGAAGCTTCTCACTTCAAATATATTTCTTGGTGACAACCATTCTTTGATTTCTTTTACTTTCTCAGGATCCATCTTCAACTCATTCAAAGAGATCACAAAACATAAATAAACAAGCTCTTTCTTCATGAAAGATGAATTCTTAAGATTTATTAGCAACTTCTCTTGTTGCAAACTCCTCATCACTAGAGTTAGGTGTCTCATATGCTCTTCCTCAGTCTTACTGAAGATCAGTATATCATCAAGATATACAATTACAAATTTTCCAACAAAATCTTTCAAGACTTCATTCATCAATCTCATGAAAGCACTTGATGCATTCATCAAACCAAATGGCATGACAAGCCATTCATATAGTCCTTCATTTGTTTTTAATGTTGTCTTCCATTCATCACCTTCCCTCATTCTAATATGATGATATCCGCTTTTCAACTCAATCTTTGAAAAAAACTTTGCTACACTCAAGCAATCCATCAAGTCATCCATCCTCATTAAAGGAAATCTATACCTGATGCTGATTTTGTTTATATCCCTCGAGTTTGTACACATTCTCCATCCACCATCCTTCTTTGGAGTTAACACTGTTGGGATAGCACATGGACTCAAGATTTCTCTAATCAACCCTTTGTCCATCAAATCCTAGACTTGCTTCTTGACCTCTTCATTCTCCTACAACGTCAATCTATACGTTGTTTTGTTTGGTAAAATCTCTCTTGGTATAAGGTCAATGTGATGGCTTATACTTTTGATGGGCAACAACGAACAGAGTAAATCGTCCACCACAATATCAGCGAAATTCTCAAGCATTTCTTGAACTTCCTCTGGTAGATCATCTATCAAAGTATTGGTCAACATGACTCTAGGTTATCTCACCACAACAAACTGCATTTCTTTATCTTTCTTAACTTCATCCAGAAGTTCCTTCCCACTCATGAGAAGTATAGTATTTCTTGTCTCTTCTTTCACCTTCTTGTATTCAATTGGCAACAACATATGCATACTACCATTTTTCTCCAAGGTGTATGTGTTCTTTCAACCATCATGAATAACATTTATGTCATATTTCCACAAACTCCCTAACAAAAAATGACAGACATCCATGGGAACAACATCACATAATATTTCATCTCTATATCCCCCTATCTTAAATTCAACTAAACATTGTTTAGTGACTATTACCCGACGTTCTTTTTGCAACTAAGAAACCTTGTATGGGCTCGGATGTGCAACTGTTTCCAATTCCAACTTCTCCACCATTTCTGTGGATACTAGATTATTTGTACTTCCACTGTCCATAATTACATTGCATACCCTATCCTTGGTCTTGCAGGTAGTTCAAAACAAATTGTTCCTTTGGACTAGATTCTATATCTCCTTCTCTAGCTTCAAGAGAATTTTCCTCATCATTAAGGATCTTCCGCCTTCTGCATCTTCAGCCTCAACATTTCTCCTTTGTTCTTCTGAAATGTTAGCTTCTCCTCCTCCATCCCTTTTTCTATCGGGACATTCAAAATATTTGTGTCTTATCTCTCCATAGACAAAACACTTTATCTCACCACCTTTGCCACTTCCTCTTCCTCTGGCTTGAGTAAAAGTGTTCCTATCGACATAATTTCCTCCTTGTGAGATTCCTCCCCTTTCTGGGTGGTTATGAGGTTTCTTCTATTCATCTTTGGGCTTTTGTACTTTTTCCTAGGCAATTTCTTTGCCTCTGCTCTGACTTATACCTTTGCCCCTTTGACCTTTCTTTCGGGTGAAATTTTCCTCGGCCTTTGAAGCAATTTGATAAGAATCTTCCACATTTCTAATCGTCGCCATGCTCATCTCACCTTGAATTTAATATCTCAATCCATTCATGTATCTGGCGACCTTTTCATCATCACTCTCATGACAACTTGCTCTAATGTTGAGTCTATAAAACTCCTTAGTGTATTCCTTCACTGTCATTCCCTTCTATCTCAAATTTTGCATCCTTCGAAATAGATTAATTTGGTAATCTTTGGGTATAAACTTGGCTTTCATATTTGCGACCATCCTATCCCAGATTTTGATTCGTTGTTTTCCTTTGCAAAACCTGTTAGCTTGCATTCTTCCCACCACAGTGTTGCATTCCCTTTCAGTCTAGTGAAAGCATGTTTTACTTTCTTATCTTCTTCGATATTCTCATAGTCAAAATATTTATCCATAGCTCTAAACCAATCTAGCAGCTCCTCAATATCTAATTTGTCTTCATACATCGGGATGTCCATTTTTGCTCTGGCCCCTATTCTTGCAACAACTCTAAATAGACGTTCCTCTACAACATCTTCGACTAAAACTTCTTCTTCTTCAGGTCTTGCCTCATTCTCATTTTCGGATTCACTAATATATCCAGTATCAGTTGTCTACCTCTGTGCTATCTCCATAACATCTAATTGAGCACGAAGTTCCCTCATTTCCCTTTGCACGGCTGGATCAGGTAAAATTCTTTCTTGACGTCTCCTTGGCGGCATTGTTTAAATATGTTTCATGCAGAATTCAAATAACAACTTTCCTTCTGTCTCCTCTTGCTTACAGAAAATAATGAATGTAAGCTCTGATACCACCTGACACAGCACCCCTACCTCAGCAGGTTCTGCGTGACCTCTCGGTCTTTGGATCTTTCTACTTCCTTGAGCCGAAATGGCTCTTTAGTTCCAACTGGAACCTTTACGCATATAACCACATGTCCTTCTAATAAGTTACGCCTGTGTGAATGAGTATTAGGCACAAAACTCCACTCCACGTGACCAACCGGCGTGACAACAACCTTTACCCGAAAAGGTGTTTCGGGTTTCATGACTTTGTGATTGTTGTTGTGAGTCTCGCTGACTCCTTTGACTCCTAAAACCCCAAAATGTGCTAACAGATTCTCACCTCCTCCCTTGTGCTTCAACTATTTGACCTAAGTCATGTCCTGGGGTCCACCTCTGAGCGCATTGGGATTTCATGACTCGTGAGTTCACGATGTGACTCTTTCCCTTTTCCCCGAAGTCTGAACCCATGACTTCTCCTCCTCAAATCGATGGCCCTAAGCTTCCCACAATCTGATGGTCTAGATTATGTCGGAATTTTGCATATCGGGATTTCACAACTCAAGACCTCCAAGTCACGTCTTTCTCCATGCTCCGACTCCCGAAATGCCAAAATCTGAAATCACAAGATCAGTGACTCTTGTTGATCCAGTTCTAACGATGACTATTCCTCCTGAGCTTATGAGTATTGACAGACACTCAGTCTTAACTTCTTTGTTGATCCACTAGATCCAACGGCCCACGGAAAACTGATAGTTCTCCCTCTGAGAATTTCAACCATTCGTTCAAGTTCTCAATACTTCCTAACCAAACAACTCGACGACTCCTTCTGAGCTTGATTTTTGCGAGGTGACTTCAGCCTCGTCTTTTCTTCAAAATCTTCGAAGTCTCTATCCCTCCTAAGCTTAGTTATTTCTACAAACTCAAGGATTCCAAGGGATTATGCCCGCACTCCTTCAGCTTCACCATAATCGTTGATTATCTAAACTTCCAAATCTGCGCACTCCTTGCGACAGAATTTCTTCAACCATTCACTAGATTGGAAAAGTCTAAGACTTCAACCTGCCTGTGCACACCTTCCACTACTTTGTGCTATACTTGCACTTTTGCTGGTATGAGAACAACAGTATATCTCATCATCTTTTCTGAGGTAAAACTCAGAACTTGTCGACGAACTCCTTGCTGACTTTCATTGCACTCCTTGCAAGAATTCTCAGGATGAGAAACAATTGAAAGTCATACTCTCCCTCTTACAGACTTCATACATTCAACATGAAATCATACATACCAAGCATTGAAACAAATGCATAGCAGAGCATATAAGCAAAGCATCACAACACAACACCATGAAATTGAGTCAAAGCATTCTTATATTAACTTAAGTGCTTATGTACATGGGTTCTATAGCAACAACTATCTCCTTATACAACTTCTACAATCTTTGTTCTTCTCTGTTGTTCTATTCTCTTGCTCTACATCTCTCACTCTCACAAATGAGAATAATAATACATTACAATACATACGAGGGAGCTTTCTAGAGTTTTTCCTCTTACTACTCAAGCTATCTAATTGAATTAAAGCCTACATCTACTTTGCATTTATTACATTAATTGCCTCCAACAAACAGATGAGAGCAACCGCTCAAGATCTGTGTTACAATCTCCAAATCATAAAAGAAAAAATATATTTTCCAGATATTACATTAATGATTCATCCTTTCAAATTCAAAACATCCTCAAAACGCGAGTTGGTGCATATCCAATTGTCCTTCCACTTTTGTTTTCTTACGATGCTCCTGCATCATATCTCTAGCCAATCATAGAGAAGGAGGTGGCATAAAGATGTGGAGTCTTGGCTAAATCATTGGGGAATAAGGGAAAAAATCATCATGCACAATACCGAAAATATTAAAAATATTATTACATCTAAATTTAAGGAGAATAAAGAATTAGAGGATAAGAGACAATTAAGATATTATAAGGAGAAGCTCAACCTTAATTTAGAAGATCAAAAGTGTCTCCATGTTAAGACTAATGGAAACAAAAAAATCAACATTGCTAAAATAATAACAAACTCTCAAGAGATGGATAGTGAAAATGTGCACTGGACAATTCCTAAAACACCATGGGATTAAAGAATATGTCATATTTGTGACACTAATTGACTTGAAGATGAAAATCACTCTCTTAGAGTGTCATGTGTACACTCAAATTAGATCACATTTACAAATTATTTGTCAAAATCCAAACCTTCATAACCTTCTATGTCATCAAAACTATGGGAATCTTAAAACTATTCTCTTAGTACATTTTCTGCACAGAAATAGATTTAAAAAAAAATCCAATTAATCCCTTATTCTTAAGTAAAATAACAAAAAATTTCCCACCATCCCATTAAATGACATTCCATTAATCCCATTAAATGACAGAGCACCTAAGATAAGGATGGAACTCGAGCTGAATTATTCCAAACAAATTGGAAAGTTGGAAATATATTTATACGATAACTTCGACTTCATTCTGCACGTTTGCATACTTATTGAAGATTGACTTAACTTTTGAAAATGTTAATTCCAAATATAATTGAATTCATGAATCCAATCCACATGATGTACGGTATCGTAAATCTCGACCCTTCCTTGATCATCGCCGAATGTAGAACTGTCAATGTACTGTATATTGCTTTGATCAGAACACATGCCTTCACAGTCTTTCGATTCTGCTCCCGTGTGGAACTCTTCTGATCCAAAATCTGTCGAACAAAAGGATGCAGAAGACAGCAGATTACAGACCGGAGATGATAGCACCTTCAAATCACATAACCTTTGGGCTACTGTGGCTGAATGTCCTGTAAACTGATCGCAAGGTGGGGATTGCTGGACTGCTAAAGTCAAGTTTGTAATTTCTGTTTCAACCATATGAACATCTCCCAGATTCGCAACGGCCGGATGATCTTCTGCGATCGGATCCTTCGCAGGTAGGTTACACCATGACTTGGAGGAATTCACAATTCCTTCACTAGTAAAAAGTTTGAAGGAATGATCTGAATATATACAGTTCCTGTTGCCAGAACCGTTGCAACCATTTGCACTTACCATTTCGCTGCGTTTCACCGCATTTGTTAATCTGACAGGCGTGGATTTGATCACGTTACTTTGTAGGGGCGAAGGAGATTCCTGGATTGGCGGCAGCTTCTTTTTCAGATGCGTCTTCCAGTAGTTCTTGATTTCGTTGTCTGTCCGCCCAGGAAGCCGTCCTGCTATCAGCGACCACCTTCATGGTAATGTACGTCACAAATCAACAATTCAAAAATGGGGGATTCAATGAATTTTTCTTCACAGTCAATGAATCCACTTACCTATTGCCAAGAAGGCGATGCATCCGAATAATAAGCTCCTCCTCATCTACAGAAATTTCACCCCGTTTAATGCCGGGGCGAAGATAGTTCATCCAACGTAATCTACAACTCTTTCCACACCGCTTAAGACCTGCAAAACAAATTATTTCCGCTTATTTAACCTATCGATTCTTATTCAAGAATGCATTAATACACTACTATTACAGATTTGTTGTGATTCACCTGTTCTTTGGTGGAGATTTGTCCATCTTCCATCGCCATGAATTCGAATGTACTCGCACAGAATCATATCCTCCTGGGCGGTCCAGAGCCGCCTGTTAAGCCCGTCTTCTTTTGAGCAGCAAGGAGATCTACCCATGTTAGTTAATCTCTTCTTCAATTCCACAGCTGACGATCTCCTCTCCTGGTACTCGCCTCGTCGCTTGCCTTTTACGGGCCTTTTACTATATAGAATTAGCTTTCACCTGCTCAAAAAGGTTACTGCGGTAAATCTTGGGCTCTTGAAGAGCAGCATAAATATGATAATTTAGGAGCATCTCGTTCCCAGACACAGTACTGGCCCTTATCGTTGCCCTTCAGGCCTTTAGCAAGGACTGTAAGTTCAGAAAGGGCGTCCCTTACCAAAGTCCCGTTTGCCTCTTAAGTTTAACGTGCTACGTTCAGATACTTGACTCAATAAAAGGACGGAGAAAATTCAGACCATGTGCACCTTCCGTTCTGATTTGAGTGGTAGTTTGCTGTTCAGTCTACATTTAAATGTAAGTAAAATACGGCAATCTTAGGTATTAACATTGACGTCAATATGTCATCGTAATAATGTTACTGACGAAATAATTATGCGCTGTAACATCCAGAAATTTTATTAGATTCTCACTGTAATTTTTGAACATGTGATTTGTGATTTACTGGATATATGAATTTTAATAGATTTTCACCTGTAAATTTCTAATTCATGATTTACCGTTTACTGGATATCCATTATAATTTAGTTTTTAAGGACTTTACCAGATTTATTGTTAAAAGGATTGAATTTTTGAACTTTCATTAATAATATATCATGGGTGAATAGTTCAATTTATTACGCTGAAAGGCGTATACCTATTGACAATGAGCACAATTAATCAGCTTTTAATCTAAAAATCTAATCTGATGGTTAACAATTGAAGATGCTGGCATATTCTTAGTCGTCCTCCCAAATCAATGCATGTGATTTACTCTTCATAACTTCCTTGTATTTCTGAATGCATCCGTTACCTTGTTTACTTTTTAACATTTACCTAATCATATTAAGAAATTACTGTAGCACTATATGATTGCCACGTTTAAATGATTAACCTTTCAAATTACCATTTAGATTTCCTCAACTATCCAAGCGTTTCATTTTCTGGCTGCCTATGCGTTTCATTTTCTAAGTGGCGTTTCATTTTCTAAGTGCCTGTATTCTGTCTCTCCTCTGCGTTTCATTTTTTAAGTGCCTGTATTCTGTCTTTCCTCACCTTTCAACTGTCCGCCCTTTCGGCGTTCTCAGCCGCGAGTTAGCGGCTGTGCTAGTCAAACTAATCAGTGGATTATGTTAAAGGAAAATGTGTATAATATCTTTTAAATTAAGTAAATTTATAAAACCTAAATTAAGTAAAGATTGGATTTTTGAATTAGGACTCTTCTATTAATAATATATCATGGGTGAATAGTACAATTTATCAAATTAATTAGTGGATTATGTTGGAGGAAAATGTGTATAAATTTATAAAAATTAAATTAAGTAAAAAAAATTATATGATAAAATAAACTTGTAACTTAGGAAAGTTAAATATAAATATGTAAGTCATGATTTCTCTATTAATAATATATTTTGAATCAGAGATTAAATTTATTAAATTTACTTATAAAATTAGTTAATATTAATTTGTAACTCATATTTTTTTATCAAAGTGATTTAATTTATTATATTCACTTAGTTCATATATTGTATATGAATAAAATGTATATAAGTAATATGCGTATGATAATCTTAAAATATTTTGATTCAATTGTAAAATCTATTAAATTTACTTATAAAATAAGTTTATAGATATACTTAATTTTTTAAATTAAAATAAATTATAAATTTTCAATAAAATATATACTTATAAAATAAGTTTATAAATATATATAATAATTTTAAATTAAAATAAATTATAAAATATATATTTATAAAATAAGTTTATAAATATACATAATAATTTTAAATTAAAATAAATTATAAAATTTCAATAAAATATATGAAATGGTGTGATAAATTAAGTTTTTAATTTATAAAAGTTAAATAATATATATATTTTTAAATAAATTTAATATATATATATATTTCTTATAATTGAAAATTTATGAGTAGAGGTAATGGTTATAAAGAGAAGTCAGTACTTAGTACTCAAAGGGTTCTATGGAATACTCAAAGAGTTTTATATTAATATGGATTTACAATAACTGAAGGTACATGTCAGTTCTATATTAATATAGATTTACAATAATTGAAGGTACATGCTTAAGTGTAGTAGTTGTAATATCCCATTCCAATGGATATGGTTGAGGATGGTCATTAACTTCCAACCCGAGCTTGTTGACGAGCAGAAAAAGCAGGAGCARCTAGTAGTCGGAGTGCCCATATTGACTGTTTCTACAAATAAACTTCCGGGCCCTAGCATAGCTAGGGCCTCTGCTACTGAACCAGGTCACCCACTACTTATGGATATAGATTGAAAGGTTTTTTTTATTTCCAACTGTATTTATACCTGCATATCGATCTGCAGCTCACTAAGAAACAAAAGCTTATGTCGAGGTCTATATTAATATAGATTTACAATAATTGAAGGTACATGCTTGAGTGTAGTGGTTGTAATATCAAATCATGTAAGTGTAGTGGTTGTAATATCAAATCATGATTTTATGATTTAATAGTATAACAGTTAATAGTTATGTTTACTTGTCAAATATGTAAAGTAAATTTGTAGGTATATTAGTTAAGTTTTATTGTGGTTACTTGTCAAATATGTAGATATATTTTGAAAATAAAAAAAATTATACATTATATTATTATTATTTTCTTGTCTATTTTTCTTATTTTATTAAATATTTATAAAACAATTTTATATAAGTTTATTCAAAATACACTTTATAACATTACATTGAAACTTTAAATTTACATTTAAAAAAAAATACATTTTTTACAATTAATTAATCATAATCACTTACATAATAATCATAAATTTACATTTAAGCTTTAAATTTATATAAAAAAATACATTTTCAATACTCCCTTTATAAATAATAATCAATCATAATCCCTTGTATAATAAGCTTAAATTTATATAAGAAATATATTTTCAATACTCCTTTTATACATAATAACTAATCATAATCCCTTCTATAATAAGTATTGCAAGATGAATTAAAAAAAATAAAAAAATAAAAAACATCAAAATAAAATAAAATAAGATAGAAATTTAATGAATATCATGAAGAAACAATACAATTAAAAAACCATAATTTGAAGTTTTCAAAACATTTTTAAAAGTGAAAAAGGAATAAACATTTCAATTTAAAAGTTTAAGAATGTTATGGCCTATTAAAACCAATATCATAAAAAAATTACATAAATTTTTTAACAATTTTAATGATAATCAAATGCTTCCTAAAAAAAATTACATAAATTTCTTAACATTTTAACAAACAATCAAATGTTTCATATAACACAAAGCATTTTCATGATAGAAAATATTGAAAGTGGAGTTAACAACCCAGATAAAATTCAAGAGCATTTTTGTGATAGAAAATATTGAAAGTGGAGTTATGAACGAAGCTAAAATTGTTGAAAGTTATCAAGTTGAAATTTAATAAACACATTATCAACATTATTTTGAAAGAAGAATTAATCATTAATATGAAAAGTAGTATGACTGTAGATTTGAGGATGGAGAACATCGAAAGGTATTGGTCACTCAAACATAGTTGTGCACGCCCAACTTCCACTGCATCCAACTATCACTATGTCCAGCTACAAATGCTTAATCTCAAGGAGCTACCACTGTGTCTAGCTACAAATGCTTAATCTCAAGGAATGCGGCAATGCAAAGTTTTATACATATTATTTTTTCTTAATTAGTTAACCTGACAATCAATGGTTAGAGAAGTAATTTGTTAATCATATTAAGTAAATGTGAAAAAGTAAACTAGGTAACAGAAGTATTCAGAAATGCAAGGAAGTTATGAGCATTAAATTTTATCCATTAATTAGGGAGTACGACTAAGAATATACCAGCATCCTCAATTGTTAGCCATAAGATTATAATTTTA
Source organism: Picea engelmannii (assembly GCA_009831015.1). Lineage (NCBI taxonomy): Eukaryota > Viridiplantae > Streptophyta > Pinopsida > Pinales > Pinaceae > Picea > Picea engelmannii. The sequence goes on from ML788010.1 coordinate 297,379, forward strand.
GATTAAAAGGTGATTAATTATGCTTATTGTCAATAGGTGTACGTCTTTCGATGTAATAAGTAGAACTACCACAAATATATTATTCAAAAAGAATAAAACAAAGAAATATATTATTTTGATAAAAAAAACTAATCATTACTATAATAAATAGAGTTATATTAAATATAGTATTAAAAAACAATAAAATAAAGAAATATAATAAATAGAGTTATATTAAATATAGTATTAAAAAACAATAAAATAAAGAAATAGAGAACTTAAGTAAAGAAAAAAAATGTTAATACATAAATAAACATAATGAATAACTCCTAAATAGTTTTAAAAATGAGCTAGAAAAGATATAGGGAAACATGATCATTGAAATTTCTATTTTTATTGTTTTAATGTTTTAAGTAAGAATTTAATTATTTTTACAATTCTAAGGAAATTTCTAATGTTTTAATTAATAATTAATTATTTTTTTTTTACAATGTAAGGTATTTTTCCATAAAAAATATTGACATTGGAGTTAAGCCCCTTGCAAAAGGAAATGGTAAAGAAAGTGAATGTTATTAGGCCAACATTTTAAAAATGAGAAACTTTATTCTTATTCTTCACATTCAAAATCCCTTTAGTTTGTAGTTTGTTGTTAAGGAGCACTTCCCTATACTAGAAAGCATTATTGTTCTAAGATTTAAAACTTATGAAAAAAAAATTGTTGAAATTATAAGATTACTATGACAACCTTTCGTCTATGTAAATTGTATGGATTTAAATTAGAGAGAAAGATTAGCTTGTGGTTTGAAATATGTCATAAGAGAATTTAGGGAAAAGATGGTTTCTTAAGTTATCACTAACTTTGGAACTCTTAATTCAATTTAGATTTATATTTGAACATTGTTGAAATATTAATGATCATCACATTAATTGTTTTGAAAACTTTAAAAAATATATTAGAAAAATCCCTTGAAATTACCTTGGGAAGATGCTAGAACATATTATGACCCATTTTGGGTTAAAGTCTGCACTCATAAGTCTAAGAGAGGGTTATTGCAAATTTTATAAACAAAGATGGTGTTGGATTATTGATAGGGGGGGGAATCAGTAATAGAGCAATTTAATCATTTTTCACCATAAAATGCAAGTGTTATATCAATGTATCATTATCATCCAATAGTTGCAGAGTAAATAAACAATGAACAAATGAGAAATCACACACATACACAATATACCAATGTTTTACATGGAAACCCAAAGTGGGAGAAAACCACATAGTTATTTTTCTTATATGTCTTTAAGAATTACATTCATTGGAAGCACTAACTTCCTTTGTTTTCCAACTACAACTTGAAGGAGGTTCCAACCCCCTAGTTTCTCACGCTACAACCTGAGGGAAGCTCCAACTTCCCAATTCTCTGGCTACAACCAGAAGGGGCCTACAACCCCCTATGTTCTTCAGCTACAACCAGAAGGTGGCTACAACCACCTGTCCTTTCCCTATCCAACCACCCTGACATATAAGTAGAATGATGGAACCATTGTCACACTATCACTGCGAAATATACTGTTGTAAACTTGTACGAATCACCATGCACCAAACAACCTGTACCAATAACTTGAACCACGCATCAACCATGTATTAACCTGTACCTCAACCTGTAATCAACATGTATCATAAACAACTGCATCAACCATGCACCAACCTGTACCAAAAAACCTATAATCAACTTGTACCATAAACAAGTGCATCAACCATGCACCAACATGTACCTCAACCTGTACCATGCAAAAGTGCATCAACAATGCACCAAAACTATATGAATAACCTGTCACAACAACCTCTCCAAACAACCTATCACAACAACTTGTCTCATCAATCTTATCAACCAAATCAGATATACTCACCAAGATCAATCACCAAGACAAATCTCAAAGATGTGCATCAACCAATCATAACACAACAACTCATAATCATCACCAAGATCAATATGTGYTTCTAATAATATACCAATACAAGTATGTTACATCATCCATAAACCATGTGTCAACAATACTACTAATAAGTGTCTCCAACCATGTACCAAGTATGTATCAACTACTCATCAACTATGAATTATCAAGATGTACCAACATCATCAACTATACACCTCATCTATGTGCCAACTCTTCAACTACTTGTCTCAACCATGTACCCAACATGTACCTCAACCAAAAGCCCTCTTCAATTTAATCATCCAAATCTTATTTGTAACTCTATAATAGATCGAGTGTATATGATCACATACATGCAAACTTTCCTTAACTTTAACAACAAGAGACTAGCATTTTCATCAAACTTTACTTTAGTCTCACATGATTAGTTTTGGATTAGTCAACAACCCTAACTTGAAATAATCATAACTATGTACTTGTAATGAATAAAGATATGAAAATAATACACAATGTTCTTCAATTGTTTTATGCAATTTCTCCAGGTGTCACTACTTGGAACCTCTCACAAAAGGACTTGTAGAAAAAATGGCATACCTTGTTAAATTATAGCTTATTCTAGAGAGAAAACTTGTAGAGTGTGCCCCACATGGAATATTTGTTGTATGGATATGAAAAATGTACACATAATACTATAGACTGTACTCTAACAAAAACATTTGGTCTTACTAAATTTGGATCTTTTATGAAGAAGTTATGATTTTTTTACCCGAAATAGTTGTTTTAGACTAGTTTCAGGACTAGTCACAAACCTTATTTTCCACAGAGTGTAACTCCAAAAATACAATGACCCACAAGCTTAAATTTGTACCACAACTACTTGGATATGTTTCCTCAATGGTCTTCCAATTTCATGGTATGAATCATTCTAGAAAAAAAAAATTATTGCAAAAATGGCGAGATGACCTGTAAATAACATACCTTGGTAAGCATCATCAAAAGAATTTATCCTCCCTTGAAATTTGGCCTTATTTTCTTCATCTTCACTCTAAAATTTGGCTTAGATATCCTTTGGTTACCTCAGTCACTTGTAGATATTCAATATTATAAAGTGTGATTAAAATGAGAGAGCCTTGCCTCTTATTTATACTTTCATGTAGCTTCCTCAAGGGGTTACATTTTGACCATCTTAACCCACTTTCCTTATTTTAGGGCTAACCCACTTCTAACCACTTGTATACTTAGTAATTTATCCATTAACTTTATTATTTAAATAATTTCTTTTGTATTCACTTTGACTTATAGTACACTCATCACTTCACTTTATTATTTAAATAATTTCTTCTTTGCAAACACTTTGACTACTTTGACTTTTTGGGGCTTCTAGATGACTCGTGAGAGTTCTCCATCTTCACATGACCATAACACTCTAACCGTGAGGAGTTATGTGACATTCCAAATACCAATGAAAATGGAATGACATGTACTATCCATCTAGAATAGTATTTCCTGTAAATATATCAAAACTTGTACCATTATCCATCAAACAAACTTGGGTCCATTACCCAAACATGAGTTCTACTGGAATTTGCTACTGGACTTTCTCCAAGGGCTTACATCAATCACTAAGGGTTGAAATAAATCTACAATATAACTCTCCAATGGTTGAAATCAATGACAACCAACAATCCATACCAACTGTCCATCAACCTAAGCCAACTGTTTGACATATGGTTGGCTAGAGGAAATGAATTGTAACATAGGGGTTTAGCAGGGAAAATTTTAGGGGCTACATTTTTCCTATGGGCTAATTTTCTATGATTATTTCCAAAAAAAGATTAGTCAAATTCCATTTTTTTTAAATAATTTTCCAAAATTCTATATACCAAAAAAAGTTTTTCAGTCTAAAAATTGTCAAAAGTATTTTACTATAAAATCCTTAGAAATTTGAATATTTTTACAAAAATATGACCAAACATTTTATAGTTGCAGTTTTAAGAAACATGAATATTTGTGAAGGTTTCCACACTTTGAGAAAAATATGGACCCTTAAAATTTTCACTAGGGTTAAGAAAGGTTTAGCTTTGTTTCCCATTATTTTGGTCTTTATATTAACAAATTATAGGAATTCCTAGAAGAAGTAGGTTGTGTAGGAATTAATCTAGCAATATTGGTTATCATCATTGTCATTTATGGAGATAATATTGTTCTTCTATTAATGAGCCCCTTTGATATTGATAAACAACTTAAAAAATCATTGAACAATTCTTCTAACCCTATGATGCTAGTAAAATATTGATAAAACAAAGGTAATGAGCATTGAATCCAAGAAAATCATATATCCTTATTTTTTATGAGAATAAAAACCTGGAAGAATTCAAAATTTATAGGTAAATTAATTTTCATCACTAGCTAAATTGGGACTATAACTCATAAGTATGGTCTTGAAAACAATTGTTAAATAACATAGTTCCAGTCATGAGAAAAGAGTCATTTTCAACACCCTTGTTGTCTAAGCTATTCTTTATTTTCATGGTATTTTTAGGGAAGCATGGGGTAAAACAAGAAAATCCATTTTTCTATATAACAATAACCTTAAAACTAAATTTGTGATTGAGAGGAATGATTGTTATCCTTCTCCCCATCAAAGTTCAATGATTATATTATTGTATTGGATTCAAACCTTATTGTTGAGTAGGCTTTTACCCTAGTGACTCTAGTGTTTACCCTAGGCAACATCCTCAGAATGATGGGAAGTACTCACATTGGAAGTAAGTACTCACATGGGAAGTACTCATTATTTTCCTAAAATTTGTAACATACTTAAAAATTAGAAATAACCATTCAAAACTCAACATAAATTGTATTAGAGATGAAATTTCTTTCTTAAGTAATTGAGAATAAAATAGGAGATTGTTATTCAAAATAAAAAAAATATCACAATTAATTTTAAATAAAAAATATAAAGTTCTATAAAGACAAAGATTAAAAGAAAGGGAAGAATAATAGAATTTTCATATAACAGATTTTATTAATCTATGTTAGAAGATGAAAATTATCTCTAAAATAAAGTAAATAATTCAAATATATGAAACAATTATTATCACTACAGCCCGCGTATATACGCAGCCAGTGTATACAACAACCTGTGTATCACTTCTAAGCTTTTAGGGTTTTCTCTTCAAGATCAACTCAGATCCTCTACAACCAATTTATCATTCTCCTTTGTCTCTCACTGTCCAAACTGACCACCAGCTAGTCAAAATACATCCAATCTCTCCAATATCTTACTCATGCTCCTCAACCAATTGATATGAATGCTACTCAATCATACATAAGAAATCAACATACTATAGCCATCATATCAGTACCGAATCATAAGAGTGTTTCTCACTCCATCAACCAACATAAAACACATCATAGCAATCATACCAATAATGCCCTAAGCATTCACAACACAATAAGCAATAGTATCCATTGAGACAATAATGAAACCATACCAGTGTCTCAGTGATAGATATGAGCTCAAAGAATGCAGATCTAGATACTACTTCAATATTCAACAACCAGTCATCAAGTCCAACACAAATCTTCATAATTGTATCCATTGTATGTGCCATGTCCTCATACAACCCACGTATGTACATGCCCTGGCCCATTATAGCCTATACACACCTCAGAAACTAGGGTTTATGAAGCTCCGAGACTTTTGTCGTCAAGATCTCTAATATTTTCGAAACTTTGATGCATCCATGAGATCCTTCTCACACTCTCTTTCTTAGAATATATCTTCAATCATTCTCAAGAGATCCACACCAAGATGCTCTCACAAGAAGCTCTCCATTGATCCACACAAAGGATGATTTGCAAGAGACCATTGCTATCTTATTTATACTATCATCCTTTAGGTCACTTAACCCATTTATAGTTCACTTAACCCATTTCTAGGTTACTTAACCTATTTTCCTTATTTTAGGGTTAGCCACTTTCCATCAATAGAAAGTTCTTTGTTACTTTTTCATTTAAATATCCCTTCTTGAATTTTTCATCTCACATTATCATTTAAATAATCTTTCTTGATTTTGTCACTTCTCTTTATTATTTAAATAATCCACCTTGACTTTGTCCCTTTTCTTTATCATTTAAATAATGATTTCTTCTTTTCAAGCACTTTGACTTCTTTGACCTTGTGGGATTCAAGCCTTCATATGGGGGTCCTTCAATTTCGTAAGGCCATAACTCTCAAACCGTGAGGAGTTATGTGACATTACACATACTAGCAGAAATGGTATGACAAGCACTATCCATCTAGGATAGTTCCACCAACAAATTCCTTGATCTTCATCTCATTATTCCTCAAACAAGCATGGGTCCTCCAACCATTCTTCTAGGATAACTCAATCCGCAAAGCGTCTTCTCGTGAGATATTTCACCATAAGGGGACCACTTTGGAGTTCATCCATTTGTGCACCTTATCAATCATGTTAATACAATAATGAGTCATCTATAAATTTTAACAACAATACATCATATACCAATGAAACCACATCGATCGATATTCATCATGTATCAATGACAACTCATTGATCCATATTCATCTATGCATTCTCATCAAGGACAATACATATTACATTACATAAATCATCAAACAATCAATCCTTTGATATCAATCAATCACTTGACATCAATCAATCAAACCATTCACATCAATGATAACATGATCCAATATAATAACCCACAAATAAGTTACAATGAAAACTCTAAATTACTTAGATAATGATAAGGAAAATGGTAGGAATATCTTACCAGAACTAACTCGGGGTGAGTTATCTTTCCTGTAGAATGCCTCAAGTGACCCATGAAATCTCTCTCTTCTCTAATGGATACCCTCATAAATGAAAAGGGGCCTATCATTAGTTGAGTATCCAACAAAATTTACCATAACAGAACACTAGAAACAATAAATAATTTAAGACCAAGTCGCACACTCAAAAAACTTGTGGCGTTATTCATATCTAAACTTAGAATAGGTTTTTAGTAACATTAATGGTATCGATAAGAAGGAAAAAACATGCAGTACAAGAAATTTTTCCGATAAGACACCACCCTTGACAGAGTTCGTGATAGGACTTTTAAACCAAGTAAAGACTAGAATGCCAAAAGGAATATAATTAGGCTTTCGACAATAAAGAAAGCGGGAACGAGGAGTAATGAATGAAAAAGGTATCATGGGATACATACACAATAAACAGAGAGAACAAAATCATAGTGAACCAACAAGTAACTTCACCTTCCTTCGGAAGTTTGCTAACCATGAATTGGAATAATGAAAAAACTGCATAGAAGGTGTTGGACACACCAACTACACTGAGAGGGGGGGGTGAACAGAGTAGGTATATTTTTCCAAAAACTTCCCCTTCACAAAACTCATTAGCTATCAATCACCATTAAATCATTACTTATTGTGGTCATTTATAACCAGTTAAATGTGAACATACATCAGCAACATATATCAACAACATATCATCAATAAATCATCACCATAAGGAACACAAAGAACACAAGATGTATGTACAATTTTATTTTTATTATGGACTACAATCCTTGGGTTTATCAGCAGCAATTGAATAGAGTACAACTCTACAAGAGAAAAAAATCTATAATGCAAGACTCAACTTACACCCTCAACACCAACTGAGATGAGGTAACAATCCTCAACAAATATCAATCTATCAATAGGTACACGACCTGTCAGTAGTGAAAAACGTGTATGTATGTGCCCTATCAGTAGTAAAACTCATGTATGTACATGGCCAGTCTGTACTAAAGAATGTGTATCACATATGAGTTACCTAGGGTTTTGTCTTCAAGATCAACTCATATCCTCTGCAACCTTCAATCACATTCTCTTATGTCTTTCACTGTCCAATCTGATCCATAACCAATCAAAACACATCCAATCTCTCAAACAACTTACTCATACTCCTCAACCATACAAAATGAATGCTACTCAATCATGTATAAGAAATCAACATACTAGAGAAATCATATCAGTACTGAATCATAAGAGTGCTACTAACAACATCAGCCAACACAAACCACATCAAAAAAACCATACCAAGAGTGCCTTAAGAATTCACTATACAACAAGAAAAAGTATCCATCAAGTCAATAATGTAACCATACCATAATTTCTATGACAGATCTAATCCCATAGAATGCAGATCTAGAACCTGCTTCAGTCTTCAAGAGTCTGGCACCAACTCACACGCAAGTCTACATGACTTCATCCACTGTGCAAGCCTTGCCCTCATTCATCCCACATATGTACGCACCCTGGCTCATTACAACCCACATATACCTCATAAACTAGGGTTTCTGAACTTTTGACACTTTTTCCATCATGATCTTAGACTTATTGAAACTTTGATGCATCCATACACTTTCTCTCTTAGAATAGATCTTCAATACATCCTTAAGAGATGCACAAGAGATATATTTCCCAAGAGACCCTTGCCTCTTATTTATACTCTTCAAGTATCTTCCCTAGAAGCATATTCTAGGTCACTTAACCCACTTCTAGGTCACTTAACCCATTTCTAGGTCACTTAACCTATTTTCCTTATTTTTAGGGTTAACCACTTTCCATAATTAGAAAGTTCTCCATTTAAATATTCCTCATTGACTTTATCCCTTTTCTTTACCATTTAAATAATAATTTCTTCTTTTCAAGCACTTTGACTTCTTTGACCTCTTGGGGATTCAAGCCAACATATGAGGGTCCTTCATCTTCGTAGGGCCATAACTCTCAAACTATGAGGAATTATGTGACATTCCACATACCACCGGAAATGGCATGACAAGAAATATTCATATAGGATAGTTTCACTAACAAATTAATTGATCTTCATCTCATTATTCCACATATAAGCATGGGTTCTCTTAACCATACTTCAAGGTTAATTCAACCGCAAAGTGTCTTCCCGTGAAGGATTTCACCATAAGGGGACCACTTTATTTGCACTCCTCATCAACTGTGATAAGACAATAATGAATCATCTTTACATCAATTCAACAAATGTATCATATACCAATGAAACCACATCGATCAATCTTCATATATGCATCATATCAATGACATCATATGACTATGATTCCAGCTGACATCTATCCATTCACAGTTCATTAATATATTATGATAAGACATACAACAAACCTTTGAACTTTGACATCATTTAATCATCCTTTGGCATCAACCAATTCCTTGACATCAATCAATCAATCATCCTTTGGCATAAATCAATCAATCATNTATCCATTCACAGTTCATTAATATATTATGATAAGACATACAACAAACCTTTGAACTTTGACATCATTTAATCATCCTTTGGCATCAACCAATTCCTTGACATCAATCAATCAATCATCCTTTGGCATAAATCAATCAATCATACTTTCACATCAATCAATCAATCATCCTTTGGCATCAATCAATCATTCATCATTTGGCATCAATTGACCCATTGAAATCAATCCTTTGACATCAATTAATTAAACTGCTGGCATCAATGACAACATGATCCAACAGAAGGGTCACAACTTAGCCTTTCGACTCATATTCCAAGAAAAACCACACTTGGAACACAAACATCTTTCCACGAGCATCACAAGGACATATTTTATTTATGAGCGTAGGGTATGTTCGACCAACTTTCATTAATTGTCAACCACCCCTTCTTAATTCTCCCAAATCATGATTATAATTGACCAAATAAGCGTAATAATAATAAGTATGATTAATAGTTGTCATTTATATTTTTCCCATGACCGAAGGGTTGGGTTAAAGTCTCAATTCTTGTAAGCACTATAATTTTCCACCATATTATGTTCTTTTACAAGAGTCATGACAAGGGTCTTCCATAGGTTGACCTAGGATGTTCCTAAACACATATAAGAGTTTCAATAAAATTTTTAAACTGCCACCAAGAAGTATAACATAGTTTTTAATTTATGGCATTAAGACTATGATATAGGACAAGTAGCACTTGGTAATTTTAGGGTAAAATTATTCAAGGACAGAAGTGGTTGTGATAGTAGGATTCACATAATTAAATAATGTTCCTATCAATGTTATGATATAGATATATATAAGAAAAAAAAATACTTGTTGTTTTTGGGTATATGACATAATGGTATCAGAGCTTTAGGAACAACACTGGACTTGATGAGCTCAACTACGAATAATAACTTATTATTGTTATATTTCTTCTTACCACTATGAAGAATATTGTGATTTGTAGGAATGATGACAGAAGTACCTATTCTACCTGAAGAAGGGTCACATCAAAATGCACCAAAAAATCTTGAACAAGGAAATATTGGTGAAGGAAATATATGGGTTAACTTGAATGAAAGAAGGGATAACAAACAATCAGAACTAATACAAACTATACAAGGTCTAAGAGATGAACTGAAAAAATGTTAAAGCGGATAATGAATGAATTATAAATACACAAGAAGAACTTAATGCAATACCGTTAGACAAGTTATGTAATCAGAATTCTAGTAAGAATAAAGGTCAATTTTCAAGTAATTTAGAAATTGATCTACACAAGAAGAAGTCTAGGAAATTTGAACAAACTAAATCAATGACGAAATATGTATTTAATGAAATTGGAACTTCAAGTGAGGAAAATTCCAAATTGGAACAAATATCTAAAAAGAAACATAAGCATCGTGAGAAAATTATGGGAGAATTCAAGAAAATAAAACCTCCAACCTTTAACAGTGAGATTGAGACTAGATAAGAGGTAGAACATTGGCTTTTCTGGATGAAAAAATACTTTCAGATATATAATTATTCAAGTGAAATTAAAGAAAGAATGTTATCTATAATCTAACCTATAAGGAATATATCTGGTGGAAATATATAAAAAGGGTAAATAATATTAAGGAACACAAAATCCCTTCGAAAACTTTTAAGATATATTTTAAGAAACGATATTTATCACAACAATACTATGAAAGTAAATCTAAAGAATTGTATGAACTGAAATTGGGAAATTTAACCATGAAGTACTTTTGCAGCAAAATTTTAAGCTTATTACACTATGTACCATATAATGTGGATGAAAAACCGAAGATACAACGCTTCTTGAGTTGTCTACTTGCCTCATACAAAAACAGGATTGAGTTTGACAATCCCAAAAATTTAGAGGAAGCTATGTGTAAGGCTAAATTATGTTTTGAACAATATAGAACTAGAAATGAGAATACTAAAATATGGAAGGGAAAGAAGGTGGAAAGGTTTGATCCGCAAAGAAAGGAAGGATTTTTTTATTTTTTTTAATTGCAAAAGGGTTTTAGGGAAATAATTACAAAAATAATAAGACTTATAACCCATCTGATAATAAAAATGCAAAACCAACAACTTTTTATAATAAATAAAGTTCCCAAAAAGAACCAGTAAAGTGTTGGGAGTGTGGTGAACCACATTATTTCAAGGATTGTCCTCACAGAAAGAAAAACAATAACAATATACATACAGCTCGAGAAGCTACGATAGTTGGTGAAATAGCAAGGAGTACCCAAAATATTAATGTAGCCTTGGAGAACAGACAAGCAAATCATCATGCTTCCATGGTGGAAGTAGATGGTATGTTGAATAGTCAACCAATTTCTATATTGACTGATTCAGGTGCTATTCTAAGTTATGTTTCACCGAAGATAGTAGAAATGTGTAAGTTATGGAAAGAGAAAATTGAAAAGGCATGGTTAGTACAACTTGCTACAAGAACAAAAAGGGAAATTACAAACCTTGTTAAAGGTTGTGAAATTAGAATGAATGGATTTCAAACTCAAGCATATTCGAAAATTTTGCAAATAGAGTCATATGATGTATTGATCAGTATGGACTAGTTAGAAAAATATAAGGTAATTCTAAACTACTATGATAGAACATTTACTTACGTAGATGATGATGGTAACATTATTAATATCAAAGGAATATCAAGAACCATTAGTATTAGGAAGATCTCATCTCTACATATTAAAAGATGTGTTCGTAAGGGATGCAAGCTATTTTTTGTTCATGTAATAGATAACTAAAAAGAAGAAAGTAAAGCCCGCACGGGTGTAGACGGATTGGCAAGTGCCGTGTAAATGGAAGGAAATTTGTAAAATGAAGTCTCATGTTCGATTCTCACCTGGACTTACTCGTGCGCCATTCTTGCGGGCTAGGTGGTTGCACCTGGGGTTATAGTGTTAGCCGCCTAGGGATTGACCCCGTGTCACGCGAGTATGAGAAAAGCGAGTTGCCGATTCCCCCAGTAAAAAAAAAAAAGAAGAAGAAAGTAAAAGGGATATAGAAAATCACCCTATATTGCAAGAATTTCAAGATGTATTCCAAGAAATTCCTAGATTGCCTCCTAAGAGAGAAATAGACTTATCCATAGACTTATTACCAGGAGAAGTGCCAGCCTCAAAGGCTCCATATCAGATGAATATATTGTAACTTAATGAATTGAAATATCAACTTCAATAATTGTTAGACAAAAAGTATATTCGACCAAGTGTATCTCCTTGGGGAGCATTAGTATTATTTGTGAGGAAGAAAGATGGAATTGTACAATTATGTATAGACTATTGACAACTTAATAAAATGATAATTAAAAGCATATATCATTTACCTCAGATTGATGATCTATTCGATCAACTATGTAGAGCAATGGTATTTTCAAAAATTGATTTACAAGCAGGATATCGGCAAGAAAGAATTAAAGACAAGGATATTGGCAAGCAAGAAGGAATAGTTGTGGACCCTGAGAAAATAAAATCCATTATGGACTAGCCAATACCAAAGTATGTTTCGGACATTAGGTCATTTATGGGTATAATAGGTTATTACCATACATTTATTGAAGGGTTTTCAAAAAATTATCATCCCATAACATCCCTACAAAAGAAATGAACAAAATTTGTATGGTCTGAAAAATGCCAAGAAAGTCTTCAAAAATTAAAACACCTCCTAAGAATATCTCCAATACTAAAAGTAATAGATTCATACAAGGACTTTGTTGTATGCATTGATGGATGTTGCTGGAAATTAGGTATGCATCGCTTCCCTACCCCTTCGTTCACCTATATCATATTATTAAAAGCATGATTTTTGTTTTGTGTTTGCTAAGTTATTGTCCACATTTTAATGACTCGGCTTCAATGGCCCCTACCGGTATTTACTTATTTTGCACCATATTTTTCTTTCTTGAAATGTGATTACATGTTCTATTTTGAGTTTGAACCATATGTCATCTTGGATTACCACTAATTGAGAATTCAGTTGATCGACCAAGAACTTTGTATGCATAGGAACCATCCAAAAGAAAAACTGCAATAATTCGAAATAGTGGATTTTGGGCCTAGTTTGTGAGCAAACAGATAGGTTAGTTTTTCAACGGTGGAGATCCAACAATCCATTAAGATCAACAAATCTTGTGCATTCGGGGTTTCAAAATCCTGTGAGGTTTTAACAACAAATAAATATGAAGTTTTACTCCGTGACTTCGGCGTTCATGCATCCAGGCTTGTCATTGTTTCAATCCTAAAAAGTTCCTAAAGTGTCGGAGCCCTGAAGTGCCAAAGCCCTGAACTTCCATGTCACTCTGGGAGATCATCCTCCCGAAGATATTCATATTCTACAGTCAAAATCTCCCGAACACCGGAATGCTGAAGTGTCGAAGCCTTGGATCCCCTTTCTCATAACTTTGTCTTCAACTAACATGTCATATGCCACCTATCAGTTGATTCCATATGACACATGGCACTCATTTCAGGCACTTTAGTTATTTCATCTCTGCTATTTCAGGTGACATGTGTCACTCTCATTTTTATGGAACATCATCAATTGTGACCACAAGTTTCCACGTCACTCTAGAAGATGGTCACTTCGGGAAAATTTAATCAAGAGAAATCACAATTCCCCGGAGCCCCAAATTGCTGAAGTGCCAAAGCCCCTTTCTCATAAACTCTTTTTCAGCTGATGTCATATGCCACCTGTTAGTTTATTTATGATGAGATGTGGCACTCATTTCAGGATTCCATGTCACTCTGGGAGATGGTTACTCTGAAAGATTTTAATTAAGAGAAAACACAATCCCCAGAGATCTGACTGTCGAATTTTCAAAGTGGTCAGCATGTCACTACAGAAGATTTTCACTCTTGGAGATTTTCATCTACAGAAAACTCGATTCCCCGAATTTTTGGAGCTCTAAAGTTTCAAATTATCGAAGGACCAGAGAAACCGAAGTCCCAAAATATTAAAATGATTAAATTCTTAATCTCGAATTAAGTAGAAATAATCGTTGGTTAATGACTTTGTGATTTTAGTCATTTGGGAGATATATATACTCTGCATTCAAAAGCTATCGAGCGTCAAATTTCTGAAGTGGCTTCACCTCATTAATTACATGTTCTAAATATTTTAAGTGGTTCCAAATGAAGGGAACGTCGAGCCTTTCTACGCATCATATTGCTTGTTTGGAAGCAACTTAGATTCAAAGAAACTTGAGGCAGTTCATGGGTATGACGTGAGGACAAGGAGAAGAAAAACACTAGCATAACAAAACATGTCCATCACAAAGAAAGAAAACAAGAAAAGGCCAGTCACGGTCAAGAAAGAGAAGCTCGATGATAGTCAAAAGGTGCATAAACTGAAGTTGTAGGTTAAGTCCTTGCAACACCATAATTGGGAATTGGAAAAACTGTACTCCAGGTTGCATAAAAAATATCAAAGTCTCCAAAATAAGCACCAAAAGATTTTTTTTTTTATAAAGGATAATAATTTGAAGAAGCTGCAAACAAATCTAGTTATCTACCAGTGGCCTCCAACAACACACATGTACCCCTGTACTTGTCTCAGAATCTAGTTCTTTTAGTCCTATTTAGTTCTATCAAAGACTCAGTTCGATTCAACATATGCATCAGTTTTGTTTATGATTAGTAGCAATTTTATTTATTTAAGTTCAAGACTCTTTTAGATTAATGCATCATAAGTGGTCATTTGTGTGTGATATGAACGACTTCTTTTTTATTAAGTCAAGATTGAAGTATACCTTAATATATTCCATCAGTGTTTTTAGCTAAGTTAATAAGTTGTTTTACAACTAGTAGTGCACAGTTAAGCCTCAGTCCCGGATGGACGAGAGCCTCTTCAACTTTGATAAATATGCACATTTTGTATGTTTTGGGGGTCATTTTTTGGGAAAAGAAGATCAATACATCAGCTGGTTGATCCTGTTCTATGCATGGATTACAACTCTCTACCTGGTGAATATACTTTTGATGACATCGTTTTGTCCAAATATTCATGTGTTTTTTATCTTATCTTGAATGCAGTTTTTGATCTATGCAAAGTACCTTTCATTTCCTTCATCTATTGTATAACTTATCTTTACTAATATGCCACCTGTAAAAAAAAATAATCTTTGGTGAAGAT
Organism: Picea engelmannii; assembly: GCA_009831015.1. NCBI lineage: Eukaryota > Viridiplantae > Streptophyta > Pinopsida > Pinales > Pinaceae > Picea > Picea engelmannii. The sequence goes on from ML788010.1 coordinate 312,782, forward strand.
TTTTTTTTATTGCAACCTATGCGAGAAATTATGTTTTTTATACATGTTTAATGTCTTGCAATGATATTTTAAGTATTAAACTTATTGCAATAGATTATTCATTGAGTGGTTTGTTGTTTCCCTTTGTTTATTCCTCTATTATCACACTTGTCTGTCATTTTTGTGCCACCAACCAAGGAGGACCCTCATCCATGTCATTTTTCCAAGCCAACCATGCTCTTGTCTTGGTAAAACCAACCCTCTAACTTACTAACAAAACCAAAAAACCAACCATTCTAAACTTGAGGTGGCCTAGCTCTTCCCTTTAGTAGTTAGGTGCATACTTTAGGACCAACATCTTCTGGCATTGTTGCTAGGGAATAGAGTAACATAGAAATATTTCCCTGGTAGAACAAACATGATCATATCTGGTTTTTGATGGTGAACAAAATACATACACACTTAGTGACTGCAATATTTCACCTTGATACTCCATAATCAAAATACTCCACTGGAGGATGAGCCCAGCCGATAGAAAATTAAAACATGGAAGGGAAAGACCAGGTAACAAGTCATCATTTTTTCCAAAGAGCTTGTATTTTTCTTCATCAGTTCATTCCTCTCTTTTCCTTTACGTGTAAAAAGAATTATCTTATCCTTTGTTTACTCAGATGATTATAATCCTACAGTGGTAAATCGATCCTTGAGAAGAGAAGATCTTCCCTCTTATATTATTGATCTTAATCTCATTCCTTCATTTGAACCCACTAGACATAATGTTGATCATATCCAAACTTCTACAGATCATGACCAGTCATGTAATCCTGTGAATAATAAAGTTGATTCACCACTTGTTGAAATCATTGTTCCACCTTGTAATCAACTTACCGAAATTCAGTCCAAAATCAAGAAGTATTACAAACCCCTAAAGATGCCACTTATCCTTCAAGCCTATCCTCCCAATTTTGTTGATTAACTTCCTATGTTAAATGTATAAGACCATGTTGCAGCTAATAAGAAGCATTTGAAAATTTCACTGACAATTTTCAAATTATGCACGAGGATGTAGTTATGAGGATATTCTGCAAATATTTATTTGGTGATGCATCATTCTGGTTCAGAAATTTGAAAGCTTGTTCCATTGGTTCATGGGATGATTTTCATGTTGCATTTGTGAAATATTGGAGTGAAAGAAAATCTTTTGATCAGTACTTGATTGAATAAAATTCTTTAAAGAGGAAGGAGGATGAACATCTTACCACGTTCAACATAAGGTTTCACAATTTTTATTACAATATGCCTAAGGATATTCAACTTTCTAAAACTGCTACCATGTTGTATTATATCAAATCTCAACACCTTGATCTTGTTCTTTATCTCAAAGAAAGAAGATCCTCATTACTAGGCCAATTATTTGTTGATGCTAGAGAGATTGAGGAGAATTTTTGGGCCTGTGACAGACTTAGAGATTAGGAACCGAAGGAAGAATATGAACGTTAGAAATCATAATTGGGTTTACATTATTTTCAGTATTGCGATCCATCATTTTAAGATTTTAATTTTCCTCTAGATCTTAAGAATACTGAGTCAGATTTTTCTACTATCCAAGATTTAGGGAATTTATATAAGCAAGATGATTCTCCATGTTCAATAGAAAAATTTTCTAGNTTTCAGTATTGCGATCCATCATTTTAAGATTTTAATTTTCCTCTAGATCTTAAGAATACTGAGTCAGATTTTTCTACTATCCAAGATTTAGGGAATTTATATAAGCAAGATGATTCTCCATGTTCAATAGAAAAATTTTCTAGCTGCGTGCAGAGGGACGATTATTCTTTAAATTTTCTTGCAGATTTTCAAGAAGTTGATTTTGTAGAAGGTATTGATCAATTCATGGAAGAAGAAGTTGTTATTCCAAAACACCTTGTTGCTCATGTAACTGATCAGAAATATTTTTTTACTTATGATGATAAAATTGATAAGGAATGTGAACAGTTTCCAGGACATCTTACTGCTCCCAATAGTTCTGATGTATTTAGTATTTATGAGATGTATTTAGTTGAAGAAGAGGATAAGAGTGTTTTTAATGTTGCAGATTTAACACAGAAACAATTTGACCAAAAATATCATGAGGATATCGAATCCACTATCCATGAAGTATTAGATCCCTCTTATGGTAGTTGTGGCTCCAAATTACAACCTAGTTTCAAGAAACAGAGTTTTATATCAGCATGGAGTAGACACTATAGAAACAAACTAGTATATGACTATTATAACGCAGAACTTGACAGGGGAATTAAAACTTTTAATAAAGAGAATATTTCAATTCAACATCTCAAGAGTCATGGAGACAGTTTGCATCCTTTTCCTATTTCACTTTTAGATTTGCAGAAGGAAGATGTTTGCATCGAAAATTGATCAGTGAAAGATGAGGACATTCCGAGACAATTCATCTATTTTTCACAACAAGAAAAGGTAGTGGTTGGAGACTTTCTTGATCCAATAGTTGATTGCATGGATTTAGTTTTTTCAAAGCTACCAAATGTTGTGAATTTCATTTTGACATCCATTTGCAGCTATTAGTGTACATTCAATTTGGAATTTATGTTTCACATGCTATGTTCTTTCCACGTTTTCATACAAGAAGATATGTAAATCAACAAAATGCTTGAATGGTTACTATGGAAATCTTCTTATACCTAAGTGTTATGACTGGGAAATCCCCCTACAGACTAGCACTTGGGGTTTTATCATGCATCCAGAAAATACCTAAATATTCCTACTTTTTACCATCATCCCAGACATAATCCCCATTATTCTTAAGAAAATAAACAGTTAAGAAGATCAAGTGAACATACCTTATTTCCGGTGTTTGATATCGATCCCTCTTCATGATTGGTCACTCCTTGACTACAACTCTCCTCCCAAGGCTAACCCGCATTCACAAAAGACAAACAAAGAACTCCACATTAATTTGATCTACAAATTAATGGGTTAGAGATTTAATAAACATGTATGCAATAAACAATGAACACCCCATATGGTGGGACGGGAAAAGTACTTCTTTATTATTAACTCCACTAAAGCAACTTACAATGATGAAGCTGACCACTGATCCATGAATCTGGTCCTAGGCTTCGCTTTTACTATGCATGAACTGCTAACACACTTGCTTCTCTTCTTCGTTGAAATCACAAAATGGTTGTAGAGTCTTGGGCAAAGGGGAATACGAATTCGGGTAGAGCTTCTTTACTCTGTTTTTCCTCCTCTCCAATAGGACCCTTACCACATATTTTATAGGCTAGAAGGAGCTAGGTATTTGGTCGAATGACTGGCCATGCATGGCCGAAAGGTTTAGTTAACTTACCCAAAGTTGTGTGTTCCATCAACAACTTTCCTTTTTCCGTGCTTCTATAGGTCCAAGCGGGTTGTAGTGGGTCAGATAGCATGGACACTATAGATACGTGCGAGCTGTAGTGGAGCAGGGTGTGTGGGCCTTTAAAAAAGGTATTTTTTAAGAAGAGTTGTTCAATAGTGTTTTGGCAAAGAAGGAATATGAGATGGCATGATACCACGTAAGCATGTCTGGTGAAAATTAGGGTTATAACACTATGTAGAAAGTTTCAGTAAATTAGAATAGGAGAATAAGCTCTTGTTTTTTAGCATTTCATTTTCAATTTTTTTATATAGTAGATAAAAAATAAGACTCCATATCCCAACAAAGGCATTGGGGTTATCTTTAGTTTTAAATTGCAAATATGCCTGGCTAAGAGACAATAGGAAATATACATGGCTGACAGATAGAAACATAGGGAAGAAAAGGAAGGTGGGAGAAAGTTATTGATATGTAAGGAACTTGATATATTGTTCTTACCACCTCATGGGGAAGTGTTATCCCTAGTTGGACAGAATGTTGGAAATTAGGTCTACATTTCTTCCCTACCCTTTATTTCACCTATAACATCTTCTTAAAAGCCTGATTTTTGTGTTGTGTTTTCTAAGTTATTCCTCCACGTTTTAATGACTCAACTTCAATGACCCCTACCTGTATTTACTTATTTTGCACCATCTTTTTCTTTCTTTAAAGGTGATTACATGTTCTAGTTTTAATTTTAAACATATTTCATCTTGGTTTACCAGTAATTGAGCATGCGAAAGGTCGACCAACTCCTTTGTATGCACGGGAAACATCCAAGAGAAAAAATGCAACAATTCCGAGTAGTGGATTACGGGACTAAAATGTGAGCAAAGAGGAAGGTTAATTTTTCGACAGTGGATATCCAATACTCAATTAATATCGACAACTCTTATGCATTTGTGGTTTCAAAATCACATGAGATTTTAACAACAAAGAAATATGAAGTTTTACTCTGCAACTTCAACGTTTGGGTATTCGAGCTTGTCATTATTTCAATCCTTAAAGGTTCTCGAAGTGTTGGAGCCCCGAACTACAATGTCACTCCAGGAGATCATCCTCTGGGAGATAGTCATACTCTCCAGTCAAAATATCTCAAACGCCAAAGTGTCAAAGTGTCGATGCGTTGGATCCCCTTTCTTATAAGTTCTTGTTTAGCTGACGTGTCATATGCCACCTATCGGTTGATTCCAGATGACACATGGCACTCATTTTAGGCACTTTGGTTATGTCATCTATGCTATTTCAAGTGA
>ML788011.1:25576-40223 GCA_009831015.1 Picea engelmannii
CCAAACTGTTGATTCACCTTCCAAGTACAATAGAGATTTTAGAGTTATCTCACACCCCACAAGGGAGTGCAATGCATAGGTGGAGCTAGTTTCTACCCCCTAAAAATGTGGGTGTCATCCGAGCACAACAAAACATCCTTAGACTTCAATGGCAGTTACGAGTTGTGGAGGCTATGCACTTTATTCCATCTTTCCATAGCACCATTCATCATCCAAGGTGTGGATAAATATGGTTTTATTGTTGGAGGATGTTCTAGAGGAAAATTTCACCAAGAGATTCCATTTTGTTAGACTTTGCACATTTGAGGCATGGATACATGGATTTCATTACATTTTTGTTGCATCATTGATGAAGAGCCTTGTTCCAAAGATTGAAACCAAGGACCAAAACCCATGGCTAAATGAAGCACTATGTAGAAGATGAATGCCACACTTCAATAGGTGGCTAAAGCATTATATACAGTAAGAAAAAGAAAAAAATACAAAAAAAATACCTACAATGGAGAAAGTTTAGAGTAAGGCATGTGAAAAAGAGAGCTAATGGAGGAACACATTTCTTGAAATTGTACCATGTGGCATTAGAAAGTATCTCTATGGTCAAACAAGGTCCACTAGAGGCATAACACATGCTTCATTGACATTGTGGCTACAAAAGAAGGAAATAAATGACCTTAATGGATGACTAATTAAGCAAAAAGAAGGTCAAATTCACTTGGAAGGAAAAAATTTGATGTTATATTTGATGATGATGAGGTCATCCCTAGTAGGAGGGGATCCAAATGAAAGAAAATTTAATTAATAGAAACAACTTTAAGTTATTTTTAGGTTGTTCCTAACCTAAAGTCACAATTAAATATTGTTTTAAGTTTGTACAGGTTCACCCTAACCCAATGAAAAAAAGACTATAAGTGCCACATCAAAGAAGAATTATAACATTTTATGTTGAGCACTCAAAAGGTTTGATGACCATGGCAGTGGTTGGGAGATTTTATAGGAAAGATTGTTAAAGGTATATCTTTGAAACTGTGGTTGGGTGAGCATTAGAAGCCTATGTTGGGGTACTTTTCATCCTTTCATCTTCTTGTATGTGGTTGGGTATGTTTTCTAGTGCAATCTAAAGAATATGCAACCCTTTTGTTGGAAAATGACTAGTTATGGGGCCCATCAGGTTTATGTCTCAAGAGGTGGATGTTGGGATTTGACCCACAAAGGGAACCTACATTCATTCAAAAGACATGGGTATTGTTTCTTGGTTTACCCATTGAGCTTTGGAATAGAAAGATATTGGAGGGCATAGGAAATACCATTGGTTTATTTTTTTCTTTGGAGGATTGATGTATGGAGAAGGAAGATCGCATGGTTGGGCGTATTTTGGTCGAATTAGACCTTATAGAAGGTCTATTATAAAAATTGGATATGGATACAGAATGGAGAAATTGGAAATTCCAACAAAAATTAGAGTGTTGGAGACTCTTTTTTTGTTGCGTGTTTTATCATGAAGTTGGGTGTTTGAAGAATGATTCTCATTAGGTCATATGAGGTCATCCCTCGTAGGAGGGGATCCAAATGAAAGAAAATTTAATTAATAGAAACAACTTTAAGTTATTTTTAGGTTGGTCCTAACCTAAAGTCACAATTAAACATTGTTTTAAGTTTGTATAGGTTCACCCTAACCCAATGAAAAAAAGAGTATAAGTGCCACATCAAAGAAGAATTAGAACATTTTATGTTGAGCACTCAAAAGGTTTGATGACCATGGCACTGGTTGGGAGATTTTATAGGCAAGATTGTTAAAGGTCTCTCTTTGAAACTGTGGTTGGGTGAGCATTAGAAGCTTATGTTGGGGTACTTGTCATCCTTTCATCTTATTGTATGGGGTTGGGTATGTTTTCTCATGCAATCTAAAGCATATGCAACCCTTTTGTTGGAAAATGACTTGTTATGGGGCCCATCAGGTTTATGTCTCAAGAGATGGATGTTGGGATTTGACCCACAAAGGGAACCTACATTCATTCAAAAGATATGGGTATTGTTGCTTGGTTTACCCATTGAGCTTTGGAATAGCAAGATATTGTAGGGCATAGGAAATACCATTGGTTGATTTTTTGCTTTTGAGGATCGATGTATGGAGAAGGAAGATCGCATGGTTGGGTGTATTTTGGTCGAATTAGACCTTGTAGAAGGTCTATTATAAAAATTGGATATGGATACAGAATGGAGAAATTGGAAATTCCAACAAAAATTAGAGTGTTGGAGACTCTTTTTTTTTGTGTGTTTTTTCATGAAGTTGGGTGTCTGAAGAATGATCCTCATTAGCTGGTATCTAGAAAGGATTGTACACAAATTGACACATTAACTCCAACAACATATCTAGATAAAAGAGGTATGCATATCTCATACATGTTCTTACACCTTCATAATGTTCCTAGTGGCTTATTGATTCCAATTGGTTATCATGAGGATAATACTAAACATATGGACTTAACAAGTGATGGTCCTCATTCGATGTTTGAGTCCCTAATTGGATCAAAAAGGGTTGAGGGAAGGTCTGGCTCAAAAGATTTATTATAGGAGCTGGGGGAGATCATTTAGAATAAGATTGTTCTAGGGGAATGTAGTGTACCCTCTGTATATACGATCTTTGCTTCTAATGATACTAAGTTGGTCCATGTCCAAACAAATAATTTTTTGGTCAAAGAGGCTAGGTCACAATCCCTTCTACTCACAAATGACCCTAAGAAGAAGTCTAAAAAAATTGCCCTAAAGTGCTTATGTTTGTTAAGATCATTAAAATAATTCGAGATGGAGCCAAGGGGGTTGGTGGGGAGGACTAGCCATGGACAATAAAATGCCTTCTACTATTGAAAGGAAATCAGATATATCATTGGCTAAGTGTCAAGCAAGGAAATAAGTAAGAGAGGGTAAACAACTCATCATCAGTGGGGTCTTTAGAGCAGGGAAGACCTAAAAATTGGTTACAAAATTATCATTATTTCACTAAATTCCAGAGGGGTTGGGGGTGCCCACAAACAGTTATCCCTCAAATGAATGATCTCAATTTACCAACCTAATGTTATGATTCTACAAGAAACTTACCAACCTAATGAAGATCTTTGTGTGCATTTAAAACTGTAAAATTCCCACTCAATTATTTTTGGTATTTTTCTTGGTTTTACTGTGTTGTCTTTTTGTCAAACAATTTTCCACTGAAATGTTTATAGAGGTTGTTATGAATTTACTCATTGATGTAGACATTTTATATGAATTCTCGAGTGTGGAATTTTGACAAACACTTGGACTGTAGGATATTTCACACTGTTTGACTGCCCAATTTTCAGTTATGGTATTTTAGATGGACTCTTGAAGTGTTTTATATGGTTGGAATAGATTTCATGTTATCCCTCTGATAACATTGTGACCAGGAAAACCCTAGGAACAAAAGTTCAAATTCAAATATTCCCTAACTCAAATCTGCAGAATATCTAATTCAAACATGGTGCCCTGGATCGAATATATAGAATATATCATTCAAATGATGATGCATGTGTGCCCTAGAATTTTCAGAATGAAAATTTTGAAAAGGACAGTGTGAGGAAAATTTACTGGAATGGAAGTCATTGTTGGTCTAGTTTGCTTCTTTGTCACTCTTTGTCTCTGTGGCTCCTTACTGGGGTCATCACTTCTCTTGCTGGGGTCTCTGTCTACCTTTGTGAATCAGGATGAATGTGAATGGGCTGAATGGGGTCGCCCGAGTTCAGGGATCAATGCATGCGAATGGGGTCGACCGAGTTTGAACGAGACAAGTTAGGGTGAATGGGGTTAGGGCGTCAGTCGGGTTCTATTTTCACTGTGTGCAATGCGAATGGTGTTAGGGCGCGATCAAGTTATGTTCGTAACATATATAACATATATTTTATATATGTAACATATATATGTAACGAATATATANAAATATATATATATATATATATATATATATATATATATATATATATATATATATATATATATATATATATATATATATTTATTTATTTATTTTATAAACATTTTTAATATTATATGTCATATTTTATATAACTTTATAAATATTTTTAATTTTATAAATATATGATATAATTTTATAATATATGATATCAACATGTTCCCCTGGTGCAAATCTTGGTGGTAGTAGAAAATATTCAAATGAGAAATTTGAAGAGTGAAGTGGGGAAATGTTCCATGTGAACATCACTTGGACATGGTTGGTTAGTCAATCCTAAGAGATGGGGAATCCTTGTATCAAGGGTGCACTCTGCATGAACATCGAAAGAGAATTGGGTTAATATTCCTGAACAGGGACATGGTGGTGGATGACAATGTTAGGAAATATGGAGATGTCATCGAGGGCCTGGGAAGAGTTATCTTTTCTTTTTAACGACTTTCCCACCCTGAAATTGGTTCAACCGGAGATAGGGTCCAACATATGGAAGAGAAACACATGTCTTGCGGTGTTTGGTGCCCCCTCGATGACCATTGAAAATATGGAGAACCGAGTACCATCCATGCCCGATCGTACTCATATCTGCCTCCTTGGATTTTTCAATGTCCACTAGGTTAGTGATCTTGATGAGATAATAACTACCTTGGGCTACTTGTTTTCTCTTGGCTCTAGACCAATTTGTTAGTGTTCTAAGAAGAAAGAAACAATTTGTTATTCTCTTCTCTACTAACGACAACTATGCTAGTGAAGTTCATGTTGAGAAGCATCTTCCCTGGATACAGATGATGCTTGATCAACTTGGTCTTCCTCCACAAACTCATTCCACCTTTGTGACAATCAAGTACCATTGAGATTATTCATAATCCAATGAATCATCAAAAGACAAAACACATGGATATTTGGATACACTAAATTTGGCAATCTCATGCTCAAGGACATCTTGTGCAAATCTTTGTTCCTTTAGTAGATCAACAAGTAGATATCTTCACCAAATCTCTTCTAGATCCCACCTAAACCCTTGTAACTATAATTTTTAATAATATTACGTACAACCACTATTACCGAGTAACCATCTAACCCCTAAGAACCTATGGCCATTAAACCTTATAATCACTATAATTTGTTTCCCCAAACACATTTGACTCATAACCACTACAATTTTTAGAATCCCAAACCCTTAAACCCTTGAAAATTTAACCCTAATCTTTAACCCTTATAACCCCAAACATGTACATTAACTATTACATCTATCCATTATTAGTACTAGTCTATCACCTATGTTAACCCTAATCACTTATAACCTCTATAATTTCTAACTTATAAACCCCAAATAGCTAAATCCTAACTTATTAACCCTAAGCACCTAATACCTATATCTCACAAACATTAATCCTTATAATACTCAAACCATATAACCACTTTATTCCATAACACTATAACCCTTATCACCCCTAACACCTAACCCTTAATTATCACCATACCTAACCCCTATAAACATTATCCCCTAATCCTAGCTATAAAGCACAATTCTAAACCAATGTAACCTTTATCTGACTTGTAACTCCCAATGAGATTAACTACCATAACCCCTAATACAAAATTTCGACATGAAGAGCACTAAAACAAAATCAAATCCTACTATAACATGTCCCTACAATCTCGAGAATACAAAGGTCATGGCTATGTCAATTGACATAGGTGAAAAGGAAGATGTGTCTAGTGACACCAAAATAACAGGAGAATCATTAGTAGAGAATTGTAAATTCATTGTATTAATAAAGCAATTAAGTAGAATGTGTTTGTTGACACAAAGACAAAAGAATCTATGTCAACCAACACACACTAGAGAAATGAGGAACCAAATGAAAAGAATGTTCAAACTAGCACAAGAGAGAGAATTTGTGTAGATTTCCATAGAACATGGAAGGCATGATACAAATAAGAAAACTCTAGAATTCATGTTGACCTACACATTATTGAACAATGAGTTGATAGATGCTAAAAGCTATAACTAGGGCTTCAACAAGGTGATCAATGAGAAACTTGGGAAGAATTAATTCTACTTATGCAGAGGGCTATCATGACAATCAATTAGACTATTAATGACATCAATACCAAAAATTTATTGATACGATGAAACAAGGAGTATAGGTTACAAACATTATGATATTAGACAAGCATGGAGCACAAAAATACATATGGAAATAGGATATTGTTGTCTAATCAATATGTTATTGGATGATGGTTCCATAGTAAACAATATGATGAAGGATACGTGGGGAAAGTTAGATAAATCAAAATTGAGGCCACTAGAGCTGTTGGTTGACAGTAAAATCCATCAATCATTTTGACAAGGTGATCAATGAACATTTCGTATTGAATTCATTCAATAGATTCCAAGGATCACTGCAACATTATCAATTGGACTATTAATGATTTCAATTTCATATGGAAATAGAAGATCTCACTCTACCCACTTTAATAATATTAGATGGTGATTATAGAATAATCATTATGATGGAGACAAAAATAATTAGAGAAACCAAAATTGTGACCACCAAGAAGGAGAAATAGTCATTTATGATTAGTGAACAAATACAATTGCATTACAAAAAAGGAGAATACTGAATAATTATTGATTTAATAAGTTGCAATAGTGAATGAGGAGTTGGCTATTTCTAGTGAATCATCTAGAAGAAGGCAATATGAACTATATGAATGCAATATGAACTATTTGATAGTGGATCATTGTAGCATTGGAAGATGGATAATCTAAGTTTTTTGTTGCTATAATATAGAATCAAAACTAGTAACTAAACCCAAAGGGAAGAATCCACTCAAGTGAATGATGAGAAGGAAAATTACCCATCACACTTGACCAATGTTACCACTGGTAAATGCAAAATTAAATGAAGATATCCCATGACCATACTAACTAAGTTGTTCTTAAATATAGGGAATGCATACCGACTCAAAAAATTAATGTAGAAATGAAGAATGAACCTCAACACATCATAATGGGAATTGAGTGGAGGATAGAATTTCTAGCGAAGCAATTAACATATTTAAGAATAGAAAGAATTATTTGCATGGTCCTATAAATATGGAAGCTAACCTGTTGTTCAATAGGGAAGTGGAGGAAGTTATCCACCCCCAAAATATGGAAGCTAAGTCCAAGGCCTCGAGGGGACAAAGGTTGAATTCTAATTTGGTGGGAATATTCCATTAGAAAAATCGTTTCCTTTCTTCGATGTTATGGTAGATAGTTGACGACATTTAGAAGAATAAAATGCAAGGAAATATTGGAAGAGCTCGAGTAAATTTCAAGAATGCCTCATCTTATCCCCTCAGTGAATAAAAACTGACCAAACAATGAAAAATACTAAAGGTTGATGAGACATATAAAGTAAGGGGGGGCAAATAAAAGTTGGGTTCCATTGGCTTAAGACATGTGATAATTCTACTATGATATTTTTCAAAGATATAACATCCAAGGAATTTGTGAAGCATATTAAGGCCCTCAAAATAAAAAACAAAGAGATGGTTGATGATCAATTTCTCACATGAGACTACTTTCCACTCTAGTCGTCGAAGATTCCCTTTTGCACTAACCTTTTATGTGATGGTTATTGAAACCCTTAACTACCTCATCCAAAACAAATGTCTCGGTGGATTATCTGAGGCTTGCAAATGGAAAATTTGTATATGAATCCTTCCTTACTATCCTAGAAGAGATACAATCACTAGACAATAACATGGTCTTCTTGCAATTTTTTTACAAATCCTTTGGATCAAAATTTCCTTGGGCCAAGAATTAATGTTACCATCATAGTTAGTAGGAAACCCTAAGTTAACTAGTAGGACAGGGATGGACATACATACTGTTAAAATAATTTATGTGCTCGTTTTCACCATAGGGAATTAATGTTACCATCATAGTTAGTAGGAAACCCTAAGTTGACTAGTAGGACATGGATGGACATACATACTATTAAGATAATTTATGTGTATTTGTGCCTATGGATGGTTTACATGATGATATGATGATGGAATAAAGTGGGTGTGTCAGTCAAATTTGAGTTCAGAAACCCTCCCATATCGTTAAAGCGTGTGAATAGTCTATCTAGGTCACTGTTGCCCCATTCACATGTCACTTTTGCCAGCCTCTAGTATCTTGGTGTTGATTAAGAAATCACCGAAATAGAGGGATTTTTCATCACAACTATGATGCAGATACATTGTATATACATTAATGTAGAACCTAAAAGAAAAATGAAGAAAGACCAACAAAAGCCTAAAACTTACATCAACCAAATTGGGTACTCTGAAAGAAAATTAGGGTTTATGGTTTACATGATGAATTGATGATGGAAGAAAGTGGGTGTGTCACTCAAATTTTATTCCATAAACCATACCATATCGTTAAGGCATGCCAATAGTCTATCCATGAGAAATTTCAGTGCATACAGAAACTGTTTGAAAAAATTTCAACGTTGGCCCCATTCATGGGTCCCTATTGCCAGCCTCTAATATCTTAATGGTGTTGATTAAGAAATCAACGAAATAGAGGGATTTTTCATCACAACGATGACACAGATACATTGTATATACATTAATGTAGAACCTGAAATAAAAATGAAGAAAGACCGACGAAAGCCTAAAACTTGCGTCAACCAAATTGGGTACTCTGAAAGAAAATTAGGGTTTATGGTTTACATGATGAAGTGATGATGGAATAAAGTGGGTTTGTTACTCAAATTTGAGTCCAGAAACCGTCCCATATCATTAAGGCATGCCAATAGTCTATACATGACAAATTTTAGTGCATACAGAAACTATTTGAAAAAATTTCAACGTTGGCCCCATTTGCAAGTCCCTGCTGTCGGTATCTAGTGCTCGTGCAATTTTCGTTCCTATTTCATCATTCCTTGACCATGGTGTAGTCCCCATGTAACACCTTGTTTCCCCCAATTTGTAAAAATAACTATATTGGCCAAGAACTATGGAAAACACTAAAGATGTGAATGTTTGATTTGACAGACCTTTGTATAGAAGGTCGATGAATGTAAATTATGTTATGATTATGTGTTGGATGATTGTTGGGAGGGAGATGTGCTAAAAGAGACCATGATGGCTAATGAGAGGTGGTGGAAGGGACCTGGAATGGTTGTGCTAACTTCCACTAGGCCAGTACCATACTGGTTTTTACTTGCTCAAAGATCAAAGCAGTTCTCTGACCTTGAAATGGATTTCCCGTCAAATAGGTAGGTGGGTAGGATCCTCAAGAGTTAATGAGGGGATGGGGGTGAACCACACATTCGTAATAGCCCCCAGACCTGACCATGGATGGGGAAATTCACACCACACGCAATCTTGCAAAGAAGAAGGCAAGAGAGGAAGTGTGGTAAAGGAGGAAAAAGAGGGAAGAGCATGTGCAACAAAGATCATGGAAGAGAACCGAGAGAAACTCAAGAAATAAAGGGAGTTATGAATAGAGGAGAATGAGAGTAAACTTCATCCTTGACTTCCGTTGAGATGGAAGTAGGAGACTGAATCTCGAGCATCGTGGTCTAGCTCAGGGTGGCTAGTTTTAAATCCATTTGGAGTCACTAAGCCCATGGTTGGGTGGAAACAAGCACCCCTCTCAGCAGTCGCATCACACATGGTTTTTTTCTAATAAGTGTTTATATCTCGTATCTTGAATTGAATATAATGGACACATGCTCATGTTTGTACACTCATAAATGATTTCTGTATAGAAGTGTTTGCCTGATGTTTTGATCAGAAATAATGGATGCATGCTTATACTTATATGAACATAATTAGTTTATGTATAGAATGAATAAGTTCAGATTATGAGTTTGTTCCCTTGATATTTGTCCCACTTACCTGACTCACGCTATGCCCTGGTTTGATTTCCCGAAGGCACCTCCTTCCAGGAAGTTCCCTCGCATTCTAGAGCCAGAGTGACTTCACCCCTATCACAGAGTTCATAGATAAGTGACTTCACCCCTATCACAATGTTCATAGATAAGTAATTATCACCAAACCTGGGGATAATTACCCAAGAACCTATTGAAGGATTTTGTGATCTAAGTCTGGAAACCTTGTACAAGAGAGAGTGGTTCCCTCAGGTTTTTGGTGTTTTGATGTTTCGACACCCGAGAAACCCAAGGGAAGGACTCTTTGTCTTCACCAATCATGAAATCTTGGTATGCGAAACCCCAAATTAGTTTTAGTGTGAATGGTTTTTCGGTGTTTCATCATTTCCGCACCCGGGAAACCCAAGGGCAAGTTCCTTCGTCTTCACCAGTCACAAAATCCCGGTATGCAAAACCCCAAATCAGTTTTAGCGTGAATGAGTTTTCGACGTTTCGACATATAGGAAACCCAAGGGCAATTTCCCTCGTATTCGCCAGTCGCGAAATCTCGGTATGTGAAATCCTGAATCGGCTTAAGCGGGAATGGGTTTCGGCGTTTCGGCACCCGGGAAACCCAAGGGAAATTTCCCTCGTATTCGCCAGTCGCAAAACCCCAGTATGTGAAATCCTGAATCGACTTAAGCGTGAATGGGTTTCAACATTTCGGGACCCGGGAAACCCAAGGGCAAGACCCTTCGTTTTCACAAGTCGTGAAATCCCGGTATGAGAAATACCGATGCGCTCTGTGGATGAGCCCTAGGTCACCAAATAGGGTATTGTGGCAAGAAGGAGGAGTCCCGAAATAATCTGGACCGTCCATTTGTAGGGACACGTGGAAAAGATATAATGCCGCCAGGGTTTTGAAGATCGGGGAAATAGGAGTGAAGATCCCGCCAAAATCCTAAAAGGTAGAATGTCGAGATTTAATCTAGGTCATTGATCAAGTCGACGATCTAGACCATAGATCCGGATGATACCAAGATTTTGGGTTCCAAGGATTCGAAAGGGAAAGGAGGAACACTTGCATCGCGATTTCCTAAATCATGAAACCCCAAAAGGATTTAGAGGACCAGCACCAGGCCATAGGACCGATCATATGAAAAGTGGCCCAAGGGAGGCACTAAGGATCTATTAGACCCTTTCGGGTTTTGGCATTTCGAAAGATAGAGAACAGGGGAACGCTTGCATCACGATTCCTCGAATTGCGAAAGCCGGAAGAACCTTTTTGGTAAGGCTTGTGGTCATAGCCAAAAATCACATGGGGGAGGATAAGGGAAGGGAAGGTCTGCGCTAGGCCCCATAGTAATTTGGGGATTCTATTCCTCGAAGAAAAGACATTAAAAAAATAAAAATAAATCTTAGTTGTCGTAGTGGGTGTGTGACAAATTGGTATCAGAGCATGGTTACAACACTTGGCCTACTTGGGCTCATGAACGAGTTGTGTAGAAACTCCATGGGAAGTACTCTTAAAAGAAGTAACCCTCTACCTTAACCCCATTTATTAAAAGCTGAAGTTAAGAATGAAAATTTCCTATTGTGTGTATGCATTTGAAAAAAAATATATATGAATTATGCGTTGATTGTGAATGAATATAATGTTGACTAACAACAAGTTTTTTTCCTGCAAAACAAGCAGACGATCAACCGTGGGAAACTGCAGATGCATAGAATGGTGATGCACCACAAAGTGGGGGATGGCTCCCACAATAGAGATGAAGAGTCTGATGAAAGAAGAGCGGTAGAGACCCCTCCAGATCTAGCTGAGACTGTGAGAAGCCTCTTGGTAGAACTACAAAGTTGCAAGGTGGACAAAGAAAGGTTGATAAAAGAGAAAGAGAAGCAAACATAAATTAATGTAGTCTTGTTGTAGAGCTTATCTAACATACAAATACAATTGTAGCATGGACCTGACACCAGTCATGCAGACCAACGACAGACAAAGAGAAGTCAAAGCCCACCTGGGATATGGAAACATGGTCCTTTAAGTGGCCACACTGAGAGGAGCACCTCGAGAAAGGTTCACCCCAGAGATAAGGGACAAGCGTCAGATGATTCCTCTGGAAAGGAAACTAGTGACTCAGAGGGATCTTCTAGTAGTAGAACTAGTTCTTATTCTCAAAGAAAATGGAAGAAGTGAAATCATTCCAAAAATCATAATCTCAAAGAATTCAAGAAGGCCAAACCACCCTCTTTCAATGGTGAAATAAATAAGGGAGAGGAAGCGGAGGCCTGGCTACTTGGACTAAAGAAGTATTTCAGAGTCCATGACTTCTCGAAAAATTTGAAGGCCCGAGTAGCCACTTTCAACCTGAATGGGAAGGCTTCCATTTTGTGGGAATACCTTAAGAACGTAAAAGGGATTCATGAAGAAGACCTATCTTGGGAATAGTTTGAGAAATACTTCAGGAAGAAGTATCTGTCGGAAAAGTATTTCGACAAAAAGACTAAAGAATTCTATGAACTCAAGCTGGGGCAATGAACCATAGAGGAATATGTTAGCAGATTCCTCAAATTGCTGAGGTACATACCCTATACAAAAGAAAAAAATGCAAAGGTGCAATGATTCATCAGTGGACTACCTAAGGACTATCAAAACAGGATTGAGTTCAATGAGCCAAAGACCCTAGAAGATATTATCCGAAAGGCAAGATATTATTATGAACAACTTGGGCATCGAACAAAACCTCATGAAGGCTGGAAGAAGAAGAGTAGTTCGAGATTCCAGAAAAAGGGGTTTAAATCCCCAAGATTTAAAAACTATAAAAAGGACTCAAGGATGAGCTTCCCAACCCAAAGTGTACACCAGCAGAATTTCCCCTCCTAGAGCAAGAATAAACCTTTTGGATCTACCCCAGGAAAGATTGATAACCTGAAGAAAGAACCCTTGAAATGTTGGGGTTGTGGAGAAGAACATATACTGAGGGACTGCCCACACCGAAAATAGAACAGTCGGAGAATTTACAACGTTCAAGAAGCTACCACCATCAATGACGTGGCCAGGAGTGTGTCGCAAATTTATGAAGCCTTGGATAATAAACAAGCTGACCACCAAGCTTCAGTGGTGGAGATGGAAGGTATGATCACCAACCATCTAGTGTCTATTTTAATTGACCCTGGCTCAAATTTGAGTTATATAGCCCCTAAGGCTATTGATAAGTGTAAATTACAGCCACATAAACATGCCAAGCCATGGTTGGTACAGTTAGCCACCGGCACCAAAAGAAAGGTAATGGAGGTCATACCATCTTGCCAATTCACTATGGGTGAATTCCCCACCCAAGCAACCCTTAATGTATTACCCCTAGGATCGTATGACCTGTTGATTGGTATGGACTGGCTAGCCACATATAAATCTAGACTGGAATGTTACCATAAAACCTTAGAATGTGTAAGTGAAGAAGGAAAAAGGATAACCCTTCAAGGGATCCAAAAACCTGTCTCGGTGAGATGAATATCAACCCTTCAAATGAGAAAGTATTGTAGAAATGGATGTCCACTATATGCGATACAGGTGTTGGAATTAGTTGAAGATGACAAACCAAGCCTCGAAGACCACCCCATACTAAGAGAATATAGGGATGTATTTCTGGAAGAGGTCCCAGGTTTACCTCCGAGAAGGGACATTGACTTCTCGATAGAACTTGCACCAGGAGTGGTGCCAATGTCTAGGACACCCTATAGGATGAGCACACCTGAGCTAGTTGAGCTTAAATTACAACTAAAAGAAATGATGGACAGAGGCTATATCCATCCCAGCATGTCTCCATGGGGAGCACTAGTCATGTTTGTGAAAAAGAAAGACAATACCCTCCGACTGTGCATAGATTATAGACAACTCAATAAGGTAACCATAAAGAACAAGTACTCCTTACCCCAGATCAATGACCTGTTCGATCAATTGGGAGGTGCTTCCATCTTCTCAAAGATTGACTTGAGATCTGGCTACCATCAAGTCTGAATTAAGGGTGAAGACATCCACAAAACTGCCTTCAGGACGAGAT
This sequence comes from Picea engelmannii, assembly GCA_009831015.1. Lineage (NCBI taxonomy): Eukaryota > Viridiplantae > Streptophyta > Pinopsida > Pinales > Pinaceae > Picea > Picea engelmannii. Next base: position 39,481 of record ML788011.1, read on the forward strand.
ATGGTCACTATGAGTTTGTAGTCCATTTGGATTGACCAATGCCCTTGCCACTTTTATGTGCTTGATGAACAATGTGCTCAACAAATTCCTAGACAAATTTGTACTAGTTTTTATTGATGATATATTAATTTACTCCAAGAATAGAGAGGAACATGAGGAACATCTTAGACTTGTGCTTCAAGTACTAAGAGAAAATCAACTCTATGCCAAATTTAGCAAGTGCAACTTTTTCCAGAAGCAAATACATTACTTGGGCCATGTCATATTTGAAGAGGGAGTAGCAGTAGATCCTGACAAGATCAGGTCTATCATGGAATGGCTTACCCCAAAGGACGTTTCAGATATCAGATCCTTCATGGTATTAGCAGGTGTTATCACTGAAATTTCGTCCGCACAGGGCGACAACAACTCCGCATTGTCAGCACAGAAAAACAGTCATTCATGGCACAAGGATTAATTCCACAGCACAACAAAAGGGTCAAAACTATACAAAATGGCCAAAAAATTAAAAGGCGCTTTGCACCCACTGAGCGCGCACGCGTGCGCGCAACATCTTCGTACCTGGAGCGCATATGCGTGGCTGTGGGGTGCAAAACCCATGCGCCTGCCAAACAGCGCATTTATGAAGCTGGTCGGCCTCCCAACCACTAATGGATCGGCTCCCAAGTCGATTTGACATCAAATCCGAGCTCAATCTGCGTGGGGAGGCTGGTCAAAGACCTAATTGTGCCCTAAAGAGCCCC
>ML788011.1:104442-114668 GCA_009831015.1 Picea engelmannii
AAGATACCTTAGGTGACCCCTTTGAATGGTAAAGGGATGTTGATTATATCAAAAGGAGGTCAAAAAGGGTGGTACTGGCATATAGTTGGAGGTCAATGGTATGTATTATGGGCAAAGAACATGGTCAAAACCGGGGACCAACAATGACAATACATACATGTTGAAGGAGGTTGTGGGAAATCTCTCACATAGTGCCCTGGTTTCTGACAATTATGGCAGACTATTGGTCCTCGACCTCCTCAAAAGACTCTTCCTCCACAACCTCCTTTTATGTCTCCCTAATTATATCCACTTGATGTGTTATATTGAGGTCCTTGATTATACTATGGCTACGGGTTATTGTACTGATGTGGTGTTGTGCACTATTATGCAGGATTATATTGTTGTTTCCCTTGAAACTGTTGTGCATTATACTTTAGTTGTGTTGTAAATTGTTTCACGAGATTGTATTGTGGCTGCTACTAAGTGTTATACTATGGTTTTTGTTAATATTATCGTGTTACATGTTCAGCTTGCACCCTGTATGTATCTGCAATCCTTTCTTTCATCATCTCCAAGGTTCTACAGTCCTTGTCTTCATGTCCAACTGACTTACAAAAGTTACAAATGTACTCTTCAAAATTATCTGATATTTTAGGAAATGATAGGGATCATGCCCACGTGTTTTGGAAATCTCACACCATGGTCCTCCTGTAGCTAAAGGGTTTGGCATACCCACTCCAATATACTGTGAAAATAATGGACACTCATTCTTGTGATGACCTTTTGTCATGCACATTGTACAAAATACATATTCTCTTTCTCCTTTCCTTTGTTCTGATTTAACTGGAATGTTAAGTTCTTCATATCTTGCTTAATCTCTTCCACAATTGGATCTGTATTCTTGTATTGGTTTTCCTCTAGCTATAAGGCTTCCTACAGGGCCTCACCCTAACTTTGGAATTTTTTTTGTCTAAACAGATACTTCAAGTGTGGCAACAAAGAATTAACAAACAAATTCCTATGTTCTGTATCAGTAATAGTGTATTTTAACTTAACTTTTAGTCTCTTGAATTTCTAGTCCACTTCCCACACTGATTCTCCTGGTTTCTGCTTGATCTCTATCATTTCATTCATAAACTGGTCTTTTGAGCTAGTATTCTAAATTTCATTGATTAATTGTCTCTTCACATCTGCTATAGTTGTAGGTGTTCCTGTTGGATTATTTGTTGAGATACCCATGTACCAATCTAATGCGCGGTCTCTAAAAGTGATCTCCAACTGTGCAACCTTTGTATCCTCGTCTATAATCTTTTTTGATTCCCATATATTCTAACAGATGAACAAACGTTTTTCTGAGTCACTTGACCCGTCCTCTCAAAAATATGGTAACCTGATCGTTGGATCTTGTCCTGCCATTATAAAATTTGTTGAACTACTACCTTCGCATGATGTAGATACTTGATTGCTACTTGTTGAACTTGCACTTCTACTACTGGACCCACATCCTGGAAAATTTATTTTACCACTAATCACTTGTTGGTTAACTGCTTTTTATTTTTCAGTTGTGTTAGTTGCACATGGGGTTGTGGGTTCCACACTAATTCAGATCTGGAATGGAGAGCCTTCTTCTACGTCGAACCCATGACCTCTGGTTCTCCTCTCATATGTGGCATGGAATATATCCTCAATATTCCCTATGGCGCAGAGATCCTCTACCTCTTCCTCATCGATTTCCAAGTCCTCTAACTCCACTACAACCCTCTTCTTATTATTCATCCTATACTAGTAGGGTCGTCCGCTGCATGTCACACCTGCATTCCTTATGATTTCCATGCTATGTTCATCATCCATCATGATGGGGTCCATTTCCTCCTTCTTTTGGTTACTCTCTAGATCCTTCTCCATTTCTCGTATCTTCATTAGTGATTCCCCCAACTCCCCCATGCGCACAGAGTGACCTAGTTGTTTGATTCCATGGTCGTTACACCTTTATCATGTAATAAGATCTTGATCAATGTGTAGAGTGACCTGATGTACCTCCCTCTGGGTCCCCTCAAGAAATATTTCTCTGCAACAGTGTATGACTTCGATGTATCTACTTCAAACTGAGTGATAAACCTCACAGTAATTTTATCTAACCAAAAATCCATTACATGTGTGAATTTGTTATTAACTCTTTCCAACTGCACGATATTTTCAGGAGTCCACGCTATTGGCCTAATATGATTATTTTGATGGGTATATTTCAACCTTAACAGCCACTACTATAATAACTCTGGAAAGAAACAAAAATATGCTTCATGCAAATCAGTAAACACATACCTCTGCAGGTACTTGCATGGTGTATACCTGGAAACCTTATTATCTTTTTGTGCGAACTCCAACTGCTTTGTCTCCAACCATATTTCAATATCTTGCTTCATAGGATTCCATGTCCTGAACATCCCTTTATACCACTGCATCTTCTTCAACAAAACCCTTCCTTTCTCTCCTTATGAATTCGAGCTGGAAACATAACCATTTGTTGGAATTATGGATTGATCCGGGTTCTACCTTAGTTGAATTATCAACCCTTATGGTAAACCAAAAGGCTACACTACACACATAGTGCACAACAAAGTCTCACCAAATATGGTTTATGGGGGACTACAGGACGCAGATGTCTGCACCCATGGAAGGGATTGGGGGATGTTCCTTCTTACTCTTGTTCCTACTTAACCATGCATTTTATTATAATGTTTACCAAATCCATTCATTCATTCATTCATAACATATATTCTGCATATTGAATCTAGTGTGCACTATAAGTAAATCCATTTATTCATCTATCTAACGATTCAATCATAACTGTAGAAAGAGTAAAACATTCAGACACATTGCACACAAGGTTTTACCGTGGTTCACCCCCCTGGGGCTACATCCACAGATATCTTCTTCTTCTTTTCTTATTCATCAAAAAGGAATTGCACGCATTACATCATAGTAGAGAGTAGTGAGGTGGACCATGATTGCACCAAGATCCACAACTTGCAACCTGACCCTCAACTACTTTGACCTCATTCAAGCTCTACATCTCTCAAGACATACTTCAACTCACAAAGACTCCAAAATAGGTTATCCAAAATAGTACTCCCCAAAATATATCACAAGATACTTCTTCCCAAAAATAGAACCATTTTTTGGACTTATGGGCTAACGAGGTTCTATCTTAGTTCTCCAACAAAACCCTTATCACCATCGGCCCTTCTGGTAAACTAGAAGGATACACTGTGCACAGAGTGCACAACGTAGTCTCACTTGAGATGGTTTATGGGGAACTACAAGACGCAGATGTATGTAGTCATGGAAGGGATTGGGTAATGTTCCTTCTTAATCTTATTATTAATTAACCATGCATTCTATTATAATATTTATCAGATCCATTCATTCATTCATTCATAACATTTACTTTGCATATTGACTCTAGTGAATGTTGTAAGTAAATCCATTTATTCATCTATCTAACCATTCAATCATAACTTCAGAAAGAGTAAAACATTAGACACATTGCACACAAGGTTTTATCGTGGTTCACCCCCCTACGGATGCATCCACAAAGATCTTTTGTTTCTTTTCTTATTCATCAAAAAGGCATTGCATGCATTCATCATAGTAGAGAGTAGTGAGGCAGGCCAAGTTCGCACCAATCTCCACAACTTGTGACCTGACCCTCAGCTACTCCGACCTCATCCGAGCTCTACATCTCTCAAGAAAAACTTCAACTCACAAAGACTCCAAAATAGTTCTCCCCAAAAGATATCACAATTAGATACTTCTTCCCATTCTCTCCTAATATACCTTATACCCCTTATTTATATTACAAAAGCGGGTTAAAACCATTACAATACATCCCAAAACCCTAACCCTAACATGGCTAGGTTTGTCCATATTTCCACCAAATTTCCGCAAATCATGTCACGTGTGCTGCTTTTCCTCAAAATATGGCGCACTCTCCTTCAACAAAGTTATCAACTTAATGAGAACTGTGACCTCAAAACAAGAACTTTAGCCCTTAAAACCCATATTTTTGCATAAAAAACATGAAAATCAACCCCCAAATCAAAAAGTGGTACTATTGGTGGCACCATTTTTTTAAACAAGGTCAAAGTCACAACATTTTTCAAACATGACCTTTGAAACTAAGATAGTAGCTCAAAAAAACCTTAAAATCATCACCTAAATCAAAAAGTGATGCTACGTAAAACAAAATATTTTTTCCTAAACGTGAAAATCATAGCTATTTACGACCTAATTGAAATTGTGACATTGACAACAAATTCCTCGTGTAAATAAACAACCCAAAATTGGACCCCAAATGGTCACTTGAAAATTTATTTACAAACTTTTTTTTTTTAATTTACATTAAAAAATAAATGAATAGAAAGATCAAAATCTTTGCAAATAATTTTTTTTTTAAATGACCAAAAAAACACATTTAAAAATTGTATATTAAAAATTCAATTTAAAAAAATAAAAATAAAAAACAAGGTGAAAAAGAAAAATAACTAAAAAGAAACAAACAAATAATTAAAATTTTCTTCCAAAAACAATAATTTTAAAAAAAAATTATATATTTTTTTTACAAAAGAATCATTAAAAAACCTTAAAAAGAAAAACTAGAAAAAGGAAAAAAAAAATAATAAAATTCAATAAAAAAAATGTCAAATAAAAAATATTAAAAAATCTTAAACTAAAACTTTAAAATTAAAATAAAAGACAAAAAATTCAAAAATATATATTTTAAAAACAATATTTAAATGAAAAGAAAACAATTTTAATGATAGCAATCTTGGCCAAGGGTGAACATTATTGTTGTTTAATCGATGATCGGGATCTGCAAGTAGGGTTTTTGTGGCCACAGACCTCACGCTTTGTTTTTTTTCCTGAAGCATGCACACAGAGTTGGATCCCGACCTCAATTCTTGGAGATGCCCACCGATTTCCTCCACTAATGTTGCCAACATCTACATGGATTTGATTCCCTATTGCATCATTCACAAGGTTTTTTCTAAAAGGTGTTAGATCTATGGCTTCCACAAGGTGTTAGATCTATGGTGGATCAGGTGTTCGTGGATATGGTTTGTCTTTTTCTAGTGTGATTCTTTTGGTAGCACATTAACTTGCCTCCGATCTCGATGAGGCAAATTGTTTTTATGGTAGTTGTGTTTGTTGTTGTGGTTCTTCTGGTGTTGTAGTGTCCACGCCTCAAATCTCTATTTGGCTTGTCTTGTCCTGCTACAGGGTTTCTGGTAGTCATGGAATTAGTTTTCTCTTTGGGTGGTCTCTCTTTTGACAGGTTTTCATGATGCTTATTTTGTTCTCCCTCTAACCTTTTAGGTTCATTCGGGATCAGATGCATACCCTCTACTGTGTGGGTTTGGCTGCAATTTTTCTGGTGATGAGTTTCAGATCCTTTGTAGCTGGGGATTGGAGGTTTGGATCCTCTCTTTTTAGACAGACATGTAAGTCGCTCTGATCTAGTTCATCCTACATATGGGTTTTCTTTGGGATTCATCATGCATCCCTCTCTCGACAGGTTTTTGGGGGATATGCTCGCATCAGATTGTAGTTCCCCTCTCTGGTTGTGTTGGTATGTTCAAGGTTTGATGTATGCCCAGATGATGTGGGAGCTTCATACTGCTTTGACCTAGTCCATCTAGTAACCAGTGTTGGTTTGTTCAAGGTTTGATGTATGTCCACTTGATGTGGGAGCTTCATACCGCTCTGACCTGGTCCAAATTGACTCCAAGGTCTTTTGTTTGGGCCTGCTCTTCCGACATGCTTCTCAATGGTGGAATTCTATGTGGTTTTCTGGACATATATTGTTTCTTTCGGGATTTTTCTTAGCTCCTTATTTTGTTCATTTATTTGTGGCTTATCATCCAATCATTGTCATTTTCCGGATTTTATTTTCTGGTCTATGTTTCCCATGTTTGGTCCATTCTTAAAGCACCTATAAAAACGTAATTTGGTTCTCTTCGAATGAATAGAATTACAATTTTTTCTGTTGAAAAAAAATAAAACAATTTTAATAAAATCAATAATGAAAGAATAAAAGAAAATTTTAAAACCAATTTTAAAATAAACTTCTAAGCATATTTAAAAAAATAGAAAACCAAAATTAAAAATAAATAAATAAAAACAATTTTACAATTTTACAATACAAAACCTATCAATTATAATTGAAAATAAAGTAAAAAAATAAAAAAACACAAATATAAACAAATTTAATAACATTTAAAACAAATAAAAATAAAAATACAATTTTGCAATTGAAATAACATAAAATTTTAATTAAAATTAAAACCAAAAAAAATGAAAAAAATTACAAACCACTAGGGGCTAGGGTGATGCCCGACATCACCCCCCACGAAACCCACAATGCCCAACCATCCCATGCATGCGTTGGTTGGGCGTCATGGGGGGTGATTCTAGACATCACTCCAGCCCCCAGGGGCTAAGCCTTAGACCCGTGGGACTCGGGCTTAGCCACTGGAGGTTGGGGTGATGCCCAAGATCATCCCCCATGGCCTCCCATCACTGGTGCATTTTTTTTAATTTGTTTACTTTTTAATAAAATTTTACATATTTTTAAGTTTTTTAATAAAAAAATTAATTTGTTTTTGTAATTTTATGGTTTTTTTTTAATTTGTTTTTTTAATATACATTTTAATTTTATTTTATTTTTATGTTTTTTAAACCTTTCTAAAGTTTTTGGGCCATAAATTTGTTTTTTTACCTTTTTGTTTTCTCGTTTTAGCTTAGTTTATATATTTGTTTTTTTGGGGTTTTTTTTTCCTCTTTAGTTTTTTAAGTTTTTATTGAATTTTTTTTATTATCTAAATTTGTTTTTTTAATTTCAATTCTTTTATTTCTCTTAGTTTTTTCTAGTATTTAATTTACCAAAAAAAAATTGAATAATATTTTTTTGCTAAATATTAAAAAATAGTGTTATTTAACTACAATTTTTTTCTATGTATTGAAGTAAAGGTAAACAATGTGTTAAAAATGGTGTTTTCCACTATATTTTAAAAGTATGGAACAGTAAATTAATTAAGGAGACACAATTATATGAAAAATTGTAACTTCAAAAAAGTAAATGGTAAAAGATATTTTTAAGATTGAAAGAAGCATGGAAAAATGACTAAAGACACCATTGAATTAAAAAAAAAAATAGAAAATTTTGAAAATTGATGAAAAATAAGCATTTAAAAAAAATGTGGAAACATTGTGGATCGGAAAATTTAAAATATCAAAAAACCACCTAAATGGGGAGAAGGGGTGCTACCGGTAGCACCATTTTTAAAAACAGGGTAAAAGACTGGACCCCCCAAAAAATGAGAACTATGTAGAGTTCTCGTTAAGTTGGTAACTATGTTTTTCTTGGTACAATCTGCCTCATTTCCTATGTTGTTCTCCCAAAAATTCCTTCTCCAACAGCTTGCTCCGATGCGACGTTCCATTCTAATGGGACCAACATTCCCAAGTTGCATTCGACTCTCTCAAAGAATCACTTAGCAAAGCACCCTTAATTAGTCCCCTAGACTATGATAAGGATTATATCATGTACTTGTCTGCCTCTGAAGTTTCATTTTCTGGATTTCTTTTCCAAGCAGGCAATGACCAACATGAACACGTCATCTACTATATTAGCAAAAATATCTCATAGCCCCCACTCAAATAAAATCATGAGGAAAGTATTTCCCTTGTTACATTCCTCACAGTTTGGAAGTTGTGGCATTACATCCTACTTCACACTACCACAGTAGTAGTTGATTCCAAACCTATTCATTATCTTCTCAATCACCACCATATCAATGACAAATTCGCCCACTGGATCGTCATCCTCCAAGAATACGATCTAGAGTTCATTACTCCCAAAAGAAAAAAATCCCTTGTCTTAGCAGAACTCATGGTCTACTTACCATCCAACTCATCTGACCCCTGGATGAAGATTTATTCCTCATTTCATCCAATGAACCATGGTACAAAGATATCCTTGTATATCTTTGAATGAAAAAATTCAGCCCTCACCTCTCCCAAGATGACCGTCGTTGAATCCGTCACCAAGCTTCACACTATATCCTCATAGGAGAAGTGATATACTAGAGGGGTGTTGACACCATTCTCTGAAACTATATCACCATTGAGGAAACAGATAAAGTGCTCAATGATTGTCACAGTGGAGCATGTGGAGGTCACCTTTCTGGCATGTCCATTGTATACAAAATAGTTCGCACTGGGTACTTTTGGCCCACCCTATTCCATGACTGCATCCATTCAGTCAAACGCTATGACAGGTGTCATTTATACACACTCAAATCCCAAGCACCACCTACCCTTCTCCATCCAGTCATCACTGTCAACCCCTTCTGTAAGTTGGGCATTGATTTCATGAGTTACAACCCCCCATCCAGCAATAGGCACATGTATATTGTGGTTGTTGTTGACTACTTTACCAAATGGGAAGAATGCATGCCCACTTTCAACAATACAGCCGACATGACTACTCATTTTTTCTTCAATCATGTCATTTCCTGCTTCGAAGTTTCCCTCTAGCTAGTGTTTGACCATAGAAAACATTTTGAGAATGAAGTTTTCGTTGAACTCTCCCACAAACTAGATTTTATTCATGAGTTTGCATCCCCCTACTACCCACAGTCCAATGGGACAATCAAAGCAGTCAATAAATTCCTCAAAGCAATGCTGGAGTGAACAATAGATAAACACAAGACCAACTGGAAACAGATGCTTTTCTCGGCCTTATGGGAATATCACACAACAATCAAAACTTCCACCAGTTTCACACCTTTCCATGTCATTCATAGGTTGGAATCTATCCTCCTCATAGAATGTGGACTACCTGCTCTATGAACTATAATCGAACTCCTCCTAGATACAACTCCCATTGAGCAACGATTTCTCATTCTTGAATCTCTCAACGAGAACCGAAGATCCTCTCTACAAAACAATGAAGTAGCCAAGAAATAGTCCAATGTCATCTTCGATCGTCAAGTTAACCTTCGGTCCTTCACCGAAGGAGACCTTCTATTGTCTTATGATATCTTACACGACACTCTCGGCCATGGAAAATTTGAATCTCTTTGATGAGGTCCCTATATCATTTTTCATGCCTCACTAAAGGCGCCTACATTATGGCTCATCCTGAAGGAGCCACACTCAAGGAACCTGTCAACATGTTATACATAAATAAGTTCTACCCTTAAGCATCGCCACTCTGCCTTAGGTTCTTCTTGCATTTTCCTAGTTTTTTAGTCTTTGTTAACCACCTCGCCCTACCACACCATGGGCCTAATCCTTTGTCCTTGTTTTTGAAAGATGAATCCTTCGTTCACTTACCACATCAGGTATGTTGATGGTGCCAATCGTTGGACTTGGAATCTCGCTTTCGTAGCTTGGGCCATTTACACCCTAGATCATGTACTAATTCACTCCAACGATATATGTCTAGGACCTGCCACTAACAACCAAGCTGAATATGCCACTGTCATTGGCATCCTCTCAGAGGCCAGGAACCTCTCTATCTTTCACTTAAGTGTCCTCTTAGATTCCTAGCTTGTCGTCCTACAGATGAACAATGTGTATTGCGTCTGTGATCCATGCTTATGCCGCAAGTACCTGCAAGTAAGACTTCTATCACATAATTTTGAGTCAATCACATTTACTCATATCCCTAGGAGCCTAAACCAATTTGCAAATCATATGGCTAATCAAGTCCTAGATTGACATTTATCACATTAGCATACATTTCAACATTATTCACCATCCATAAAAACAAGGAAATAATCATAAACATCACATATATTTACCAAAAACATCATAAGCATACTCATCAAATGGTCTACTCATATATATAGATCAATGATTACAAACATGTTTCTAATACAAAAATATAAAATTCATTAGCTCCATGACTAGGTTTCCTATACCAAAACCCCTCAGTACATACAAAATGGGAATTCATCAACTCCTATACATCATCCAAAATGGGGCCATGCCCATACAAACTACAATGGTCACCTATGGTGACTCTCACTAAGGTCCCTCTCCACCCATGATCCGGATTTTATGAGCAGAACGAAATGAATACAGATTATTAACAGGTGCTTAACAAAAATAACAGAGATACAGTAAAACTGGTTTTCTATTAAATAATGAAATAAGCTGAAACTGTAAAATGCAGC
>ML788011.1:114718-126783 GCA_009831015.1 Picea engelmannii
CTAGACATCCAAAAACCTAACCCTAGGAGATGAAGCGCCAAGAGTCATGTGGGCCCCGTTTGGGTAAGTTGGTACATCAACTTCCCGGGGTCGTAACTTTTGCATACGATCTCCGTTTTAGGCATATAATACCTCATTAGAAAAATCTATCCGAGGACTACAACATTTCGACAAAATTTCATGATGAAATTTTGCTGCCGCAACATACCCCAAAAAGTGTCGTTTAGGGCCTCAAAACGGCTCCAGAAGTTCAGGACCCGAAAAACTGCTAAAAATAGTAAATTGCCAAAAATGTCAGAAAACTGTTTTGAGCCAGTTGGAAAGGTGGGTGGCCACCGATATCCATCTGGATCAACCCATTAGGGGGTCTCCCTCCTAAGGCAGGTCTCTAGCTAGAATCTGACCCATCATGTAAGCCCCTACTATTGCCACCTGCCAAACCAAAGACCGCCACTGCAAATCCCCTCTGATACAGTGCTCCAATATCCGCTTGTCTCTAACCCGTGGCTAGGGATCCTCAGGAACTCCGTCCAATACGATCTCCAAATGCCTATGTGAATCCTCAAACCCACTAACCACCACTACCACATCCTCCACCGCATGAGCATGAATAGGTCCCTCCCTCACAGCATGTGATGGCCCTACCCATGGATCATCGTATTGATGATGCCTCCTCGCCCTCTCCTCTGCTGCACACTTATCCTCTGCCACCTGTGCAAGATTGTCCTCCCAACCGTTGGGTCCAACATCTATATAAACAAACCACAAATTTGTATTAGTACTCTGAACATACATGCATACAAATCAAAGAATAATGAAACATACAAAAATAAAACAAACTCACCTCACTCATCCTAGAGCTCACCCGGTGGTAGATGCATGTCCAAGTGGTGTCAGAAGCCGATGTCATGCTATGAAAATTCTAAAACCATCTATGGGTTATACCACTATACCCCTTCAAAACGAGGCGTAAAATAATGTCCCACCTTGCAACCACCCTAGCAAGGCAACAACTGCCCTGATCTCATCAGTCTACGATCTCGCATAGAGGGAGGGTCCAAAATCTCCTACGGGCGTAACAAGACCACCCTCTCAAAAATGAAGGCAGACAATACAGACCCAAAGGAAAACTCCCCACCTCTCACAGTGACACTCCTATCCAGCTGCTCTACCATACATTCCTGCATCACATGTGCCCAGGCATACATACAACCCTCCATGGCTTTCTCTACAATCTCCATCAGCGCCCCCAAGATACGCTGGTTCCCTAGAGACCCAAAAATATGTATGATCATTGTGCATAACACCTATGTCTCCAATGAGTCAATCATGGCTATACTAATTGATCCACCAGTAATCACTATCATCCCTGAGCAATGTCGCTCAACCATCTCTCCTACTGTCACCCCCAGTGGAATCCTAGGCTGTGACAACAGCTCAGTCCCTCGAAAAGGGAGCCCAGTAATGAAATAAACATCAATATATATTGTAAGGAGGAGGTCACACCCTCTCACCTCAAACAATTGTCGTTCATGCTGCCACATATGAATGATAAAGTCCAGTAGTGCATCATGCGACCACATCAACGAGCAGTCAAAAAACTGCAACAAACTCGTTCGAACCAAATAACATTGAATATGTGCATCATCACCCACCATCCTCCATAGTGACTTCCAGTCCCTCTCTCTCCACTGGACCGACATATTGACTCTCTTCTCTCTCATCTGCACCCATTCCAACAAAAACTATTTAGTTTTTTCCATCAAGAAAACTCATCACACTTAAAAATATTAATATTTTCCCATACGCATATGTACCCTTAACAATCGTGCACTTCTATGCGACTATTTCCCTTACAGTCACACACATCCTACATCACTATTCATCTGACAGACGTGCAATTCAACCACAACTTTCCATCCAATATCCGCGTACATGTGTGTGGCCTAACCTCTCACAGTCACACACATATACGCAATTATCAAAGGTTAGTCTGCGCACATCTACCACCTTGACGGCAAAACTAAAAACCTAATATCCAAACACATGTGCATAATAAATATTGACACATTTGTTCACCTCTTGCACGATTGTATCCATAAAACCTTCTCTCATGTGCCTGGGAACCAAGAATTCTGCCTCGGGGATTTCTATACCCAGTCATCAAATTGGTCATACGACCTCCAACCTCACCCAAAAAACACCTAACCAATGCAGGAGGTTTTGACAGCTTACCTCACTCTCCCACACATTGAATCCAAGTCCATAGGCTCTCGTACTGATCAAAACCATTTAACAGAGAAACTGGTAGACCTCCACATAGAAAAGTACAAATGAAGTGGCATTCTGGGCCCCACACCCATTTATATTCCCCCTTTGCAAAACTTCCTCACCTTCGTTCTGGAGCACACAAGCTCCATTTTCTGCATCATTCACACCACTAGGATCTTGACCTAGTCATCTTCACAATGGTACCATCAGTCGGTCATTTCATTCTCGAGCCCCGGGGGCCCCTCTTCGTGCCCCGAGCATAGGTACGCATCATACTTACACATTTTAATTCTCAAATAAATGTCATATGTGCTTCATTTTCAGATATATTTCATGACGTGTATTTAGTTTTGTATGTGCAGGTACTCTTTAGTGACCTCCTTCACACCTTCATTCTTGGCCACCCTATGGCCCCTTTAGGTATATGTTCAAAATTTTCATGCACTCATGCCCCCTGCAAACAACTGCATATCCCAAGTATACCCCTTGAAATTTATCTTTAGGATCCCCACACCTAGATCTATGGTACCATCACCTCCATTACATTCAGGTACTATCAAATGGTAGCATTCTCACCTACATGAGTTGTCCCACATATATTTACCCCTTGAAATATCGACACTCATGATGTTTTATCCATTAGGCTCGGGAGTCCTGGTAGTGTTACACCCCAGAGTAAGAACTGCATACTTCTTCCTCATCATCATTTGTTGGCACAAGGGCAGTCCCAAGATTCAATTCTTCAACAACGCACCAACAAAACCCTAACTACCGGCCCTTTCGACAACACCTGCAAAGCAAATGAAGTCTCGCCCGAGGTAGAGGTAGGAGTGGTTGCAGGACTCAAGTGTATACAACCTAGCTGGGACATAGATCTGTGATTACAACACTTAACAGAGCACTTAGTAGTCAATATTAATCAGTATTTAATTCTTATTCACATCGTAGGTCGAAACCCTAGTTACAGAGCAACGCAGTATTCAACAAGATCTAATAATTCTAATCACTTAGCATATAGAAATATATCAGATCTAGAATTCATTCACATTACTAAGCACTAATCTATTATATCAGATGCATCTAGCATATATCACTTCACTAAGCATAAATCACATCAATAACATAGCAACCCTAATGCACAAAGCAACCACAACACATGATATACGTGGTTCACCCCAGTGTGGGGCTACGTCCACCAACTCTTCTCTTCTTTATTGTCTTCTTTTAATCTTCTACAAACACAGAGCCACAAGAACCCACTCTGCATAGGACAGGAGATATGTGCACACCTCGCCAGAGCCTCCTTCGTTGAGCTAGGTTCAAGCACAAATCCTTCCTATAATATGCACACAGGCTTCTTACAATCACTTGCACTTAGCTCTGCAAGTTCTTAACACACAATATGCATGAAGCATCCACAACTGTTCACACTTAGCTCACCAACCACATTACACACCTAGGTCTCTCTTACTTACATCTCCTAGCTTTCTATTTATACATTAAAAAAGGTCCTAAACATGGGTAAACCCATGGGCCAACATCCCATACCCATTACATAAACCCTAAACCCAAAAATTCCATAAGAAGGGGTTGAGATCCCACAATCTCCACTTCTCCTTGTGCTCCACCTTCGACCAGACTGTTGAAGTCCCAAAATTGGTCAAACATGACCATGGCTCTCCAAAACTTGGTCAAGGGACAATAGGCCCCCAACACTCACTTGTGACTCATCCCAAGTCACTATGATCGGGGTAACTCTACCTCAAATGCCTCGAGCTTGGCTCGAGCTGCTTTGACCTATTTCTTCGCTAGAGCCTCCTGCTCGGTGAAATCTTGAATAATCTTCTCTGTCACAGGTCCTTCCGAGCGTTTTTCCACTGTGGTGACCACTTGTTCCAGTTTTGCACCTCATCCTTCAATCTCCTAAAAAAGTATGCAAGTTGCATCCTGCACTAGTTGGACTCGCTGGGTCACTTCCATGACCTTTCTCTGGATGTCATGGACTTTTTGTTGAACCGTGCGTTGTTCCTGGGATAGTTTCATCCTCTCGACCGTTGGTAGTGGCTTCAACTACACTTGCACCATTGTTGCTTGTTGCTTGGCCTCCTGAAGCTGTGACTCTAGTGTCTTTAGTTCTGGGTCCTCAACAAGGCGCTCGTAAGTCTGAGCATTTCAACTGCTAAGTTGTTTACATTCTAAGGCCAATGGCTTGATTGTCTAGACTACACTCTGAGCAGTTTCTTCTCTCTGGTCTCGCACTTCCTGTGGAGTGCTTGGCACTTCTTATAACTCCAGTTCTACTATCCTCTGTTGGAGTTGTTGAATGGCTTCAACAAGCTTCCCTACTTGGCTTTCGATTGGGTCTTCTTCCATTTTTTCTAATCCCGTCACAGAGTGAAGTGATCTAGTGATTGCCTATTTAACTCCAATCTACTCTGTGAGCAACTGTTCCTTCTCCTTCTAGATCTACTCTCTATCCTTTGCAAACTTGGCTTGGATGTCATATTTTTCCTGTTGTGCAACCTGACGTTGTTTTATGACTTATTCTTTTGCTTTCTTTAAGGCCTCGGTGGCCTGTTATTTTTCTTCTTGAACACGATGAAGGAGAGCTTCAGTCGCATCTACTATTTGGTATAGCTAGGTAGGTTCATCTCCCAAATATGTTCCTTCTAATGACAGGGGCACAATAGACACTACGTGGCTATAGTGGAGGGCTTGTTGTACTCCTTTCATCTCTTCTTCAATTCTTTCATACATGGTCTCTTGTTTGGATTCATTGCATTGTAAGATATCTTTTGAGGAATTTGACATAGGGGAAATGATGAAATCTATGCCATCCATCGTTAGCACAGTCTACATCTGTGGTTTAGTAGATTTGGACTTCTTCTGCGATGTAGGTTTCGTGGGGTAAAAATTTATTTAATTGGAGGTATATGCTTCATCAATAGGGTCCCTAGGCGGTGTTACTTCACCTTGTTTATGATTGTCTTCTTCTCCTTTGTCCTCTTCTTTGTCTACTTCATCATCACCTCCCCCTTTAGGTGAGTCTGAAGCAGTCTCTTCTAATGTGATGTCCAAGTCATGTACCTCTTCCTTTTTCTTCCTTCTGCTAATGTTGGGTGCATCATACTCTTCGCGAGTAACCACCAGACTTCTGAAGAGGTCGGGGTCGGACATTTCTTCCTGGTCAACTGGTATAAGGAACTATGTAGGCCATTCCTTAGTGATTTCTTCCATGTCCTCCTATGTGATTTTACAGTAACTCTACAATGCTTCTTTGTGTTTGTCTCTGCACACAGTAATATAAATAAAATGTCTATCTGTGTGGAACTTCACAAATGGTATGAACCTATGCAGGGTGTTCGACATCATCCAAGGGAAAGACTCAATAGCCCTCTTAAACTACAGGTAGTAGGTGGTGAACACATCATTTGACTTTCATTGTTTCACCATGTCACTCGAATACCACATCGTGGTGAACTTTGTAGCTAAGCGTTCCGATGGCTCAATCTCAGGGAAGGTAGGACCTTCCAACATTTCCCAAGCAATGAAAGTGATGAGGATCAATAGCCAACTGAAGTGGAACTCATAGCCCTAACCCTAAGCTTCACAACGATATTTCTCTAACTGGTTGACAATGTAGATCACCTAGTTCATTTGTAGCCCTTCAACACATTTTCCCACGAGGTCAACAATGAACCCTGTGACCTACGTGGGTCTGTTCTTCCTTACTAGATTACTATCAATCAACTAGCAGGCTAGGCACACTGAGCCATTCTGAATGGAGGCTACCTTGTAGACTCACTTTCCCTTTTCCATGTTGCCATAGGTATCTTTAATTTTCTGCACCAGGGAACGATCTGCAACCTTCCCTGGATAAAATTCTTGTGGGTATGGTCCTTGCATGCTTAATCCAATGATCCGATGGATCAACACCAGATCTACAGTGATGTGTATGTCCAACCATAGATAACCACCATGGAAGCAAGACAATAGGATTTTAACGCATGTGTTATCCTCCTGATGCCTTCCAAAGTGTGGTATCTTCATCAGGTTCAGGATAGTGGACCTTCTGATGTCCATATTCCATGGTTGGGGGATGATCTTTGACTTCTTCCCCTTGGTCCTGGTTAAGTACTTGTGTAGGGTGAGAATTCCATGGTTCTTGCAATCTCCCAAGTTGAAGTCATTGATCTTCAACATCATGAGTTTTCCTAACTGCAATCCAACTGCTCGTATCCGCTTCGGGAGGTACGTAGTGATCAAGGGGTAGTTGAATTCCCTCAGGACACTATCACGGCTTGCCGCACCAGCCAAAGGTGGGATATAATCGGGTAGGATAGAAGGGATGAGCTTCTCATTCGCCAAGTCATCATGATTCTTGGTTCGTTTCTCTGTCACAGCTCGGGATGGTCCAGATCCACGAGTAGTCAACGAGGATACTTTCACTCCTCTCATCGACGAAGCTTGGACTCCTGTAGACATGACCTTCTCATTCATGAGGTCTATGAGGATCTCTTTGACAGTTTTTTCTAATTTGTTGAAGTCACCCAACATGCACACTCAAAATCAGGTATCTCAGGTTGGTGATCAAATAGTCAATGTAACAGAATGGGTAGAAAGGTCTCAAATAGGTACAGTGTGAAAGAAACTAGTTCGTTGTGGTCTTGGATAATCACAATTGGAAAAAAAATTCTCGGTGCAACGCTCGATGGGATAAATAGACAATGTCATAACTGACTCCTCCAATGAGCACAAATGCCTTAATCAATGCAATTCCATCCATTATGGCATGGTCCTAGTGGTCTAATGGTCATCTTTCTGGCCATAAATGCAGTTTGAGACATTTTGGAGTGTCAGGATAACATTCGAGACGCCTCCAATGGTCATATTTCTTCATTGTGGTGAAGTGAAAATATTTGTTGTTCTGATATCCTGACGAAGTTCCATTTCTGCAAACCTTCCTTCTGTGAAATCCTCCCTGGAACTTCATATATATTTTCTAACTTTGATTTCTTCTTGCTAAGCTTTCTGGATTTCTTTCCTGTAATCTGAGTAACTGGTTTCCTCTTTTCATTATTGTTTTTATCTCCTCTTGGCATAGTAACTTAGCATTGTTGCGGGTCGTTCAAGGGTTCTGAGAGTAATATGTCTTCTCTTTCTGGGGTAGGTGCTCTTCTCTCTTATACAAACAGGTGTTTCAAGTCTTCCTGTGTTCTTTCAACTTTGACGTCCAGATCTATGGTCCTTAGTAGCTTTGAATGGTCCTCTTGTTCTTCCAGTAAGTGTGTTATTCTCCTAGCCATGAAATCTCTTAGTTCTTGCTTTTTCTGTTCTAGATCCTCCTCTTATTGTTTCCTTTGTATATGATCTTTTTCAATACAGTTTTTTCCTAGCAAAATAGAAAATAGGGCGTTGTTCTCAACAAACTTAATGATCTCAAATTCTTCTTATGTTGAAGTTCCATGAGAACTCATAGATTTATGGGTAAGTCTTCCACATAGGGTTATCGGCTTTTTTCTACATAATCATATTCCTCCCAATGAAGGAACCATAGCAGATTTTCCCAAAATTTCCCATGTTCTTTCTGTCATGATATTCACTTGTGTTTCCTCATCTAGAACACAGTCTATGTCGAAGTCTCCTATTCTTGTTTCTATGCGCTCCTTCTCTTTTAAGATCTATGATAAGTTGATATCTCTGTGATCATTCAGGTTTTCTTTTATCTATAATAATACAATCTCTGATTCTTTCTGGGGTTCTGTTATATCCTTAGTTTGTTGGCCCATCTCATGGTTTTCTTGTCTCATATTCATCTTTTCAAATTTAGAATCATTCTAGGGAAATCAAAAAATTCATGGTTCATAGTTTTACAGCAAAGACAACTAGGACCTCTACCAGGGCATTCCTTAGCAATATCTCCCGGTCTTCTGCAACTATAGAAAATATTTAATCATGTCTTTCTTTTAGATGATCCCCAACCTTTCATGTACTGCACAATAGGATCACAGTAACTAACCTGCAAAAAATTCTTTCTAGGATCATGCATCCATTTGTTAGTCCAAACATTCTTTCTATGCATAGGAATAGCATATCTTTCACTATTCTTATCAGATCTACTCATATCCAATCTTCTTTCTTTTAGTTGTGCCCTAGTTTTTAGACTAGGACAAAATCTATTAGACATACCTAGATCCATTCTTTTGAAACAAAAATTTGCATTTATCTTACCTTTATCAGAGAACATAAATCTTTAAGATATTACCTCTTTTCTTCAGGTCTGATTCCTTTCTTAGCACAAAGCTTCACAGTCAAGTAGAATACTGCGCACTAAAGCAGCAGATCTACGCATAGAGCTTTCTTTTCTTTAGTTCACAGCAATCACAGTTTCAGGTACCGGCAACGGAACCATTTGTTAGCACAAGGGCAGACCCAGGGTTCAATGCTTCAACAATGCACCAACAAAACCCTAACTACCGACCCTTTCAAAAACACCTTTGAAGCAGATGAAGTCTCACCTGAGGTAGAGGCAGGGGTGGTTGCAGGACTCAAGTGTCTACAACCTAGCTGGGACACATATCTATGATTACAACACTTAACAGAGCACTTAGCAGTTAATATTCATCAGTATTTAACTCTTATTCACATCGCAGGTCGAAACCCTAGTTAAAGAGAAGCACAGTATTCAACAAGATATAATACATCTCAGAACTTAGCATATAGAAATAGATCAGATCTAGCATTCATTCACATTACTAAGCACTAATATATTATATCAGATGCATATAGAATATATCACTGCACTAAGCATAAATCAAATCAATAACATAACAACCATAATGCACAAAGAAACCACAACACATGATATACGCGGTTCACCCCAGTGTGGGGATACGCCCACCGACTCTTCTCTTATTTATTGTCTTCTTTCAATCTTCTACAAGCACAAAGCCTCAAGAACCCACTCCGCATAGTACAGGAGATCTACGTGCACCTCACCAGATCCTCTTTCCCCGAGCTAGGTTCAAGCACAAAGACTTCCTACAATCTGCACACAGGCTTCTTACAATCACTTGCACTTAGATCTACAAGTTCTTAACACACAGTATGCACAAAGCATCCACAACTGTTCGCACTTAGCTTACTAGCCACATTACACACCTAGGTATCTCTTACTTACATCGCCTAGCTTCTAAACATGGGTAAACCCATGGGTCGACATCCCATACCCGTTACATAAACCCTAAACCCAAAAATGCCCTAAGAAGGGGTCGAGATCCCACGATATCTACTTTTCCTTGCGCTCCACCTTCGACAAGCCTGTCGAAGTCCCAAAATTGGTCAAGATCCAACATCATGCCAAACACCCCATTATGGAATCCCACCTCATGTTTTTTATTACATTAAATGCACCACCACATTATCATGAACCCATCAACCCTTACACAATCAATTTCCCATCTGCAATCATTCCCTCCATTCACCTACCCAGTACCAAAATTAACTAATGGGGGTGCCACTCTCCATCTTCATCTACTTGAGCCTCCACAAGGCCAATCCATATTCCACTAGGGCACCCATTTCTATACATGTACAATCACCAACATGATTCATTATGTATTTTTGTATAAATTGTTTCCCATACATACAATATATTTTTGTCGTCGAAGCCAACAACATTTTCCTTGGCACATAGCAAACCATGTCACCATTGGTTGGGACACCTTACTCTCATCACCATCTTTGCAATATATTTGTACCATGACAAACCTCTTAATGACCACAAACATACATGTCCCATACCTCCATATTTTGACCTACCTTACATCTCCTTGCAGTCTCACCCATTCAATACAGTTTACCCCATATCTGGTCATCACCCTGACACTAGATCATGTTTTTTCAGTTGCTTCCATCCTTCAACAACCCCAACCAAGGGAATCTCTTAAGATTCCATATATCTAAGACATCATTCATGATCCAGGAGGATCTTTGTGGCCACCCACCTTGTCTACCTAGCTCAAAATAGATTTTTGGAAACTTACCATTTGTAGCAGTTTTTTCGATTCCTAAACTTATAGGGCCATTTTGAGGGTCTAAACGATGATTTTTCACGATCAGGAACATAAATTTTAACCAAATGTTATCAAAGATCCCCCAAAACTAATCTCCTCATCAATACCTTTCCAACAAGCTATCATGTTCCCTAAACAGAGATCGTATGCAAAAGTTACGACTCCGAGAAGCTGATGTACTAACTTACCCCAATGGGGCCCACATGACTTTTGGCACTTCATCTCCTAGGGTTAGGTTTTTTGATGTTTAGGGTTTTGGAATTCATGTTTATTTTGAAAATTCCTTCAGAGCCTCATTATAATTATCTTCTTGCGAATGATCATAGTTGTCACATGTCTTCTTAGAGATAAGTTGCCACCATTTTAGCAAGCTTGATCCAGGTGGATATCAGGGGCCACCCACCTTTTCCAAATGGCTCAAAACAGTTTTCTGGCCATTTTGGCAATTTACTATTTTTAGCAGGTCTTCACTTCTGGGGCCATTTTGAGGGCCTAAATGAAGTTTTTTCGAGATAGAGGTTCTCAATGATAGCCAAAGGAACAATTGAGCCCAAAAAATGAATCTCCTCTATTATACCTTTCCAATGAGCTATCACATGCCTAAAACGGAGATCGTATGCAAAAGTTACGACCCAGGGAAGTTGATGCACCAACTTACCCAAACAGGGCCCACATGACTTTTGGCGCTTCATCTCCTAGGGTTAGGTTTTTGGATGTCCAGGAATTTTGGCATTCCCAATTATTGTAAAAAGGCCTCCAGAGCCTCATTGTAACCATCTTCTTGCGAATGCGAGTAGCCGTCACATCTCTTCTCAGAGATAAGCTGCCACCATTCTAGCGAGTCTTTCACTCTGTATTTTTATAGTCTCTTTACATTTCTTTGATTAATATAAATCGTGTATTAATGTATATCTTTGTTTATGGTTGCATCTCTGATACATTTATGTTATATTATTAAATATCTGCAATATCTCTGTGCATTTCTTTATTATATCTCTGCTCTCATTTTGTGCCGAAAATAATCTAGATCAGTGGTATCAGAGCAGGCTGCTCTTGTTCATTTTTTTCAGTGCATGTCCCTGACGAGGTCCGAGTATAGCAAGTTGGGTCTCGAGCTTGTCTCTCTTGAGGAAAATCACTCTCACACACCCAAGAAACCCTCAATGGTGGAAGAAAAGAAAAATGATGGAGCAGACGATCATATCAGTCTGTTGCTTGAGCAAGCTCTCACGTGACAAAGGGACGAAATGATGGAGAATTTTTCCCACATCCTTCAACGCCTACCGATAGCATCAGGTGCATCTTCATCAAGCGACCACTTTGGAGGCACCTCGCCTTTCAAGGTACAAGTTAATTTTGATATTCCCATATTTCAAGGTCAAATAGATGCAGATGCCCTAGATAAATGGTTAAATCTACTAGAACGTTATTTCTCTGTTCATAATTTTTCAGACAAGGAAAAGATCACCTTCGCACTCCTTAAGGCTCTCCCCCATGTCAAACATTGGTGGGAAACTTACTGGGAGAAGAGTTCCACAGAAGAGTCTGGAATATATGGGGTCGAGCCCACTTGGGATTTTTTGTGGATGCGGTAAAGGAACAATACTACCCTGTTGGAAACTATGAGGAACAATACATGAGATGGACCACACTGCGGCAAGAGAGGGGCCAAGAAGTTCCAGAGTTCACCAATACCTTCCATACCTTGCGCACCAAGCT
>ML788011.1:127955-141660 GCA_009831015.1 Picea engelmannii
AGCCGTCACATCTCTTCTCAGAGATAAGCTGCCACCATTCTAGCGAGTCTTTCACTCTGTATTTTTACAGTCTCTGTACATTTCTTTGATTAATAGAAATCATGTATTACTGTATATCTGTGTTTATAGTTGCATCTCTGATACATTTATGTTATATTATTAAATATCTGCAATATCTCTGTGCATTTCTTTATTATATCTCCGCTCTCATTTCGTGCCGAAAATAATCTGGATCAAAGCTTGTTTTCAGTCTACATTTTACAGTTTTTAGCATATTTGTTATTTAATAGAAGTCAACTTTTACTGTATATTTGTTATTTTTCACTGTGTCTTTGTGTTAATATTATAAATCTGTAGTTTCATTTCATTCCGCTCATAAATCAAGATCAGTGGTATCAGAGCGGTCTGCTCCTTGTCATTTTTTGTAATGCATGTCCCCGATGTGGTTAGGGTATAGAGAGTTGGGTCTCGAGCTTGTTTCTCTTGAGGAAAATTGCTCTCGCATGCCCAAGAAACCATCCATGGTGGGAGAAAATAAATATGACAGGACAGGATATCCTTTCAAAATGTTGCTCGAGGAAGCCCTTGAGCGACAGAGGAATGAGATGATGGACAAATTTGCACAAATCCTTCGATGGTTGCTGACAAACAACGCATCCACCTCAAGCGGAGGCACCGCCCCCTTCAAGGTATAGATCAATTTTGATATTCCTATATTTGAAGGTCAAATAGATGTGGATATTGTAGATAAATGGTTAAACCTTCTAGAAGGGTATGTTTTTGTCCACGACTTTTTCGATAGAAAAAAGATTACATTTGCTCTCCTCAAGGTCGTCCCCCATGTTAAAGATTAGTGGGAGACTTTCTCTCAGAAAAAGGAAATAGAGGGATCCACATTATTTGGATTTGCACCCACTTGGGGTTCCTTCAAGGATTCTATTAAGGAAAAATACTATCGTGTTGGAAGTTATGACAACTTGTATACAAGATGGACCACATTGCAGCAGGAAAGAGACCAAACAGTGCCATAGTTCACTAATGGCTTCCATACCTTGCACACCAAGTTGGGTATCAAGAATTTTGAGAGACATATAGTGCTCAAGTACAACAACAGTCTTCATATATACATCTAGATAGAAATGGAGTTTTTATACATCTCATCCTTGGTTACAACCTATCGTTATGTCGTCAAAATCGAGCAGAATCTTAAACAAAAGATAGGACAGTTTGGGTCTAGGAACCCCTAACAGAAGAAGCAGGGAAAGGGTAGACCCAACCCACAGAAAAAAGAACAAAGAAAATATGGGAAACCTTAGGACAACCACTCCAAGCCACAAGCAAAGAAGGACAATGGGAAGCCGAAGAAAGATACCGGAAAGTGGTGCAACTTCCATAAGATCTCCTGGCATAACACTGTTGATTGTCACTCAAAGCAGTCATTGGTGGCTGAGGTAAAAATATCTAAATCAGATGCGGGTTCTGACTCTGAGTCAGAACCAGAAAAGGGGAGATGGATCATTGACGTGGAACCCAGTGCCACCATTGCTACCACCAATATCCAACCCAGTCAACCTGATGAGCAAGAGGAAGGTGAGCACCTCTTTCATTTATAGATGTGGATAAAAGACACTCTGTTGCACTTTATCATTGATAGCAGTAGCTAGAAGAACCTCATCTTAGCAGAGGTTATCCTTGCCGACAATGCCGCACCCGCACCTCTACACCATTGGATGGCTCCTTCAAGGAACGATCTCCGCGTCATCCAACAGTGTCTCCTATCATACAACATCAAGCCATTCAAAGATGAGGTACTGTGAGATGTTTATCCCCTTGAAGTTTGTGATATTCTTTTGGGCCAACCTTATTTATGGAAAATTCATGTTTTGTATGAGTCTATGCCTCCCAATGTTATTATTACTTTGAACAGGAAATTGTACAGGATACCCGAGGAAATCCCACCTAGTGTTATTTCCTTGATCTCTGCCAAACAATTTAGGAAGGTCATTTCTTAGACCCAGAAGTTTGTATTCTTTGTGATTCATTCCCAGAGTGAGAAAAAGGTTGTAGCCACATCCATGGACTCCACGGACGACCTCTCCATGCAACAGAAGAATGTGGATAATGTCATGGAAGAATATAAAGACATATTTTCATCACCTATTGGGGTACCTTTGCACTGTCAAGTTAAGCATCCCATCGATCTGACCCCCAGCACACCGCTACCCAATCAACCATTGTATTTCCTCTTTCTGTTAGAAAATGAGGAGATCAAGTGTCATATCCAAGAACTTCTCCACAAGGGGCACATACAACCTAGATCATCACCCTATGGAAGCCCAATCGTGTCGATGCAGAAGAAATACGGGACTTTGTGACTCTGCATTGATTACCGGGCCCTAAATAAAATCACAGTCAAGAATCGGTACTCGATTCCTCGACTCGACGATCTCCTTGATCAGCTCAAGGGGGCCAAATACTTCAGTAAGATTGATCTAAAGTCTAGCTACTATCAGGTCCCAATAGAACAAAAAAATGTTTGGAAAAATTCCGTCAAGTCAAAAGAAGGTCTTTTTGAATAGTTGGTCATGCCCTTTGGTTTGAAAAATTCCCCAGCAACTTTCATGAGGATGATGGACGATATCTTGTGGCCTTTCACTAATTATTTTGTGGTGGTGCATTTGTATTACATCCTCGTCTACAACTAGACTTGGGAAAAACACTTGCATCATATTCAACATCCTTCAACATGGACATGGTCTAGTACCTAGGCTACAATGTTGATGTGCATGGTGTTCATGTTAATCCAGCTAAGATCCAAGTCATCTGTGACTGGCCATCCCAAACCATGCTCATTGAGATTTAGATCTTCTTATTCCTTTCCAATTTATATTAGAGGTTCATGTTG
Organism: Picea engelmannii; assembly: GCA_009831015.1. Lineage (NCBI taxonomy): Eukaryota > Viridiplantae > Streptophyta > Pinopsida > Pinales > Pinaceae > Picea > Picea engelmannii. The sequence continues at coordinate 130,861 of ML788011.1, forward strand.
GGATTCTCCCATATTGCATGGGCCCTCAACCAAATAAATAGGGGTAGTGGTAAGGAAAAAATTGTGTGGGGACTGTCCCAACAGAAAGAGTTTGACGATATGAAGCAACACTTGTGCTCCGCCCCAGTTATTTCATTACCTGACCTACAACATATGATCTGGATTTTATGAGTAGAATGAAATGACTACATATTATTACCATATGCTTAACACAAAATAATAGAGATACAGTAAAACTAGTTTTCTATTCAATAAGGAAATAAGTTGAAACTGTAAAATGCAGCGGAAAACAAGCTTGTTGAAATGGTGGCGGCTTATCTCTAAGAAGAGATGTGACAGATGCACTCATTCACAAAAGGATGATTACAATGAGGCTCTCAATGAATTTTTACAATAAATAGGAGTTTCAAAAACCCTAAACATCCAAAAACATAACCCTAGGAGATGAAGCGCCAAAAGTCATGTGGGCCCCGTTTGGGTAAGTCAGTACATCACATTCCCGGGGTCATAAATTTTGCATACGATCTTCGTTTTAGGTGTATGATAGCCCATTGGAAAGATCTATCCGAGGAATACAAAAATTGCGCAAAATTTCATGATGAAAGTTGTGACCACAACATGCCCCAAAAAATGTCATTTAGGGCCTCCGAACGGCTCCTGAAGTTCAGGTCCCGAAAAACTGCTAAAAATAGTAAATTATCAAAATTGCTAGAAAGTTGTTTTGAGCCAGCTGGAAAAGGTGGGTGGCCACTGATATCCACATGGATCAATCCTCCATCCATAGGAAGCAATGGTCTCTATTGCGTTGATTTCCCCCAACAGATGAGGAAATTTCTACTGAATTTGGTCCTGGGTGAGCCACTTGCCTTGGTGCAGGAGTTGCCCTACTTTAACGACTCAATAAAGGTGGATCATTTGTTGTCGAGTGCCCTTGATTTGTGTTTCCACAATATGATCAATGGATGCATGTTGTATGCAGTCAAGGTTGAGCTCTATTGGTTTCATCTCTTCTGCTACGTCTGAGGTGTCCAATAATGGTGGGAAATAAGGCCGAAGGAGGTACATGTTGAACACTAGGTGCAGGGCAAGGAAAGGAGGAATGTTGAGCACAAAAGAATTATCCCCCATAGCCTTGGTAATGGTGTGTGGCCCATAAAAGAGTGGGCGAAGCCTCCAATGGGGTCCTGTAAGGTGTTCTTTCTGCAAGTGCAACCAAACTTTGTCGCCCACCTGAAACTTATGTGGAACCCGATGTTGATCATGGCGTTGCTTGTACTTGTCATTAGAATTCTTAAGGATATCCTGAACCTATTGGTGGGTGTGTTGGATCCTCTCAATGAATTGAGTGGCTTTGTCAGCCTCAGCTGGAGCAGGAGAGGAGTTGGTCAATGTGACCGCAAGGGGGAGTGCAACACCTATGGGACCCAATGGTTGGAATCACAACCCCACCTGAAAGGGGCTATGGCTGGGTGAGCTATGCAGGGCTTGGTTGTAGCTATGCTAGACATAGGGAAGACTCTCATCCCATGTGTGAGGGTTCTTGGAATTATACATGTGCAAGATATGCATGATCATTCAATTTACGACCTCAGTTTGGCCATATGTCTAGGGGTGGATGGCCGTAGATTTGGTTATAGGCCCAATTAACCCCAACTCCTCACAGCAACATAAATACAACATTACAACGATAGATTATTTCACTGGATGGTCCGATGCTGCACCATTAAAAGTGGTAAACACCATTTAGGTAGTATCCTTCCCTAATTCAAACATTATCATTCATTTTGGTATTCCTGAATGTCTAGTGTTCGATAATGCTTCCTATTTTTCATCTCTCGGAATGAGTGCTTTTGCTTTAGAAAAAGGAATAAAACTAAAGTTTTTTTCCAGCTATTACCCCCAAGGAAATGGTTTGGCAGAATCGACCAATAAAAACCTGATCAATATCATCAAGAGGATGGTCTCTGAAAACCACAAAAACTGGCATAATGCACTATTCAATTCAATCTGGGCTGATAGGGTAACTCCAAAAATTGTTGTTGGTAATTCTCCCTTTTTCCTCTTTTATGGTAGAGAAGTAATTCTTCCACCGCACGTTCTCCTTCCATCTCTACAGTTATCGTAGAAGTCCAGGAAGAAGACTGTCCTCCTTTGGAAAGTTGGATTAATGTTTTGCTGAAGTTAGAAGAGGTAAGGGCTCAAGCAAAACAAAAACTGGATCAACATCAACTTATTGTCAAAAGCTCGTTCGATTCCAATTCTGCCTCGAACAGAAACTTTTAGATAGGTGATCCTGTCCTTAAACAGGACAAACCTCATGAGGGGAAAGGCGAAAATACTAAGTTCCAAAACCTGTGGTTGGGACCATTCTTAATTGTTGAAAAACTAGGTCCCAGTTCTTTCCGCCTGCAAAATTGAGAGGGACAGCCAGACACCTTCCCGGTGAATGGCCAAGCTCTCAAAAGGTATTTTACCTGACAACTCTCCGATACACCTTTTGTATATATTTTTTTGTTTTGATTTCTTTGTTTTCCGTTTTCTTTTCTGGTTTGTTTTTATTTTCATTTTTGTTTATTGGCCTTTATGAGTCAAACATGTCTGTATTATAGTCTAGTTCAGAAGAAGAAAACATAATGCTTCATCTTGAGATAACTGTCAAGGGCTGTTAGAGCATCAATTGTTGTCTTTCTCTGAAAATGTAGGCTAGATAAGATGATATTTTGTTTGAGAGTCGATTTCTCAGTTTCAATTTGCACTTGAAAGTATTCATGACTATCTGAAAAAAGCTCTTTACGCTTTCCCTGCTCTTAAGAAAAGCAACTCAATGATGACTCCCTGTCCTCGAAAATTAGTTTTATTATTGAACTATTTTCGGATCTTGATGGAGGTTAGCTAGAAAAATTTAAAAACCTGGAAAATATTAAGTTGTGTAAAAAACTGGAATTTTCAGCGTCACCCTACTCTGTTGAATGTCTTTAAGACTATATCAGAATGTGAATAATTTTTCGGAGAGCTATGGGAAGTGTTTGTAAACCTGTCGGGACACTGAACAAGTCTGTTGGCAGCGGGTAAATGCATGCATGATGCCAAGACAACTTCGTCGGTGTACTTAACAGGCCCATTGGCAGCGAAGCGATGTCAGGTAAAAGAAAATTCTCAGGTATAAATCTTGTTTTTGGCCATAAGCATCTTTCATTCTGATTTGAAATTTCTTAGACAGGATACAGATGTCAGAGTGGGTTAATTGACATCCCTGTAGAGGCTATGGATTCCTGTCGAGGCTATGGATGCCTACTGGCAGCAGTGGCCCTGTCAACAGTATTGGAGTCATTAACTTAAACATCGTGGCTTTAATTTGTGAAGTTTGTCACCAGATTTTGTTCTTTTTAATGAAATATATCTTAAACTAGACTACATCATGATTATCAAAGATGCTCAAATAACCTTTCAGTTGTTCTTCGTGAAATCTTTCAATTTTTTCTAACCTGAACTCGTCAGTATTACAGAGATAACTGCTTCTCCCAGTATGTCACCATTGTTGGCAGCCCAACATGTTTTTAACTTTATATATCAAATAATAGTCTATGTAGCTGTCTAATTGGGGTCCTACTTTTTTTTGTTCTTCATAAGCAATTTTCGAAACGACAATTGTAAGTTTTCGATTTTTCCTATTGTCTTTGTTTTCATGCTTCGTTCATGACTGAAAGCATGAAAATGAAGCATTAAAACTTATGGTTGTATTACCACTCTATTTGAGAAGTTTATGAAAGGAAAAATGTCTCTACAGTTTTTATTAATGAAGCCTTGTTCCTTGCTATGAAGATTATTCTCTTTGACTCCTCGAATGTCAAGCATTCTTGTGGATTGTTGTTTGTATCAACAAAAGACCTTTTAAATTTGAGCATTGATTTGGTTTTTGTGTGGTTCTTGGTTATATGTTCCCTCATCACTAGGTTTTGGTTTACAAGTTTCCCTCTCCCAAACTTTATGACCGAACCCACTTTCTTGCAAACTCATTTTTATTTTAATGCTCTGATCGTGGCCTATACTGTATGAGAGGTGGCAATATGATTACAGTCAGCCCATCATTTCAAAGCTTGGTCTTGGTATTTACAACACCCCTCGCATTCATCTCAAACAATGCCTATCTTTTCGTTATGAGTTTTTTTCTCATACGCCATAGACTGTTGATCATTTCGGGCTAGGAGTATAGCTCTGGTCCATTCTTACAAACCCTCCTTACACTCTGTGTTGGGTGATTTCCTGTCGATTTCCCATGGCCCCGGTTGTTAGGGTCGAACCTAACGGCACTCAAACCTTGCTCCTATGCAATGATGCTAGGGAGGATCTTGAGGGTAACATTTGGCTCGTTTTCCTTTAAACATTTCAGGGTTTCAACCTACAGACTTCTCAGGAATTCACTCTCTCGTTCGATGGATGTAGAGCTAAGGTGGGGGACATTCAACTCATAGTCACAGATGACTTTTTAAGCCAAGCAATAGGACTCCCTGCGAGAGGGCATAAGTGGTTCAAGAATGCTAAGGTAGAAGAGGTTCCATGGAGTCTTTTCTTTACATCTCAGAAGATCAATGGTTGTGACAAAGGTATGCTAGTCTCCTTACTAAAAGCCTGATGGCATGGTCTACTTGCAGTATTGAAACAATTTTTCACTTATGAAGGTTGTTTTGGTCTTGTGTTACTTTATCATCTGCGTCTGCTCATGAATTTCATAGGGTTTCCTTTAAACATGCCTTATTCTATGTGGAGGAGCCTTTACAAAATGGCTAAGAGGTATAAAAAGAAACGTTTGGATTCAAGCCTTTTTCACCACGGTTTAATAAAAATTATGCTTGCACATCAATTGAAGTTGCAGAACGATGATTGGGATTCATTTTTAACCAGAAATGGTTTAATTAACCCCAACGTTGAAGAGGTTGACGAGACTGTGATTGAGGAAACCATAATTTATCATACAATGCTCCCCTCATCTACCCAGGCCTGTGTTACGGCCACCCATAGTAAGCCTTTACCTGACCCAAAAGTTGCTTAGCAGGCCCATGAAAAGCTGCACAGCCTAATGACTCTGTCAAAAATTCAAATAGACCTACAGGAAAGACGTCTAAAGGCGATGTTGATTTGGGTTTTAAAAATAAGAGAGCTGGAAGGTTGATTTGGAGGAAGCTCCAAAACAATTCAAACCCTTATGTGAGCTCGATCAACATGATCGAGATCCATGAGAGTTCATATTCTGAAATTGATAGACTTATTGTCGAAGAAGACCCTCTTTCTTTCCAACCAGACCTCGATCAGTCATACAACTTCGTAGATAATCTACTGCCTTGTCTAAAACATAGTCAAGGGTTTCCTGGTATCAAGTTGGGTAACAAATCTATAGTCCATGTTGGGGACATTCCGGTGCACAACCATGGGAATTCTCAAGTGACTGTCGCACAGCCACAATGTGAAGCTTGCCTATTCTGGATTGACAAGTACTACACCGATATACCTATTTTACAATCACATATCAAATCTCTTAATGACCAAGTTGAGCCATTAAAGAATGAAATTCACAGCCTCCAGTCTGTCATTCAAAAACAAGGGAAACACATGAAAACTACAGGCAATGTCATTTTAAAAAATGTTGAGAATGCAACAACAATAATAAATTCTGAGATCATGTGATATGATTTGATTTTACAGTTAGAGGTAAGTTTCCTTTTGTCTTAAAATAGTGTTATATTTTGTTTATTAAATAAATAAGATTATTTTGTTTATTCAATAGATTAGATTTCATATTTTAAAAATAGACTAGCTACAGAATCAACAGATTATGTAGCCAGTGTTTTCCTAATTCGAAATTTGCAAAATTATGGTTAAATATGTATCTATATTTCTCTATTTTATCTTTTCTTTTCAAGATATCTAGAAGTTCATGGTGGCCAAGTGATCTGAAATATTTTTGGGGCTTGTTAGCCATATCTATGATCCATTTTGTATAAACAATAATGAACTCTCTTTTTTAGCTTTAGAAGATTTAGTATGATCTGGGTGGTTATATCCCCCATCTATTTTTGTAATCAATATCTAATCTCAGAAGATAAGACAGTTACCTTTCTAAAGGCTTTAAAAACTCATTATTTTTTGTAATCAAGACATCTTGGCCTGGGGCTGAAGGTGGACAGCTTATACACAAATTTGGAAAAAACATATGTTTACATTTATGCTTTAGCTATCTATAAATATTGTTGTTGTCTATGTTTTGTTTATCTTGACAATTCTATAATTGTTGATAGCTTTTGTCTGCACAAATTATTATGCCGTCAAGATAATTTATTTCATACAGTCCACAATTTTATGCTTCAGTTATATGAAAATAGTGATTAATTGTTCAATTCAAATGATAAGGTTTATCTTAATTTTGTTGAATGATTAAAAGTAGGTGTTACAATTAGATTTATCTTATGTATAATTGTTTGCAGTCATAAATATCACAGTTATTATTTGCATCTTGTCATTCTACCATTAAAATCCAGCAGTCGATATATTGTTTGGCATTTATTTCAAACATCGTAAAAGTTTCACAGCAGATTTATCTCGTGGATGGACTAGATGGACAATTCATGATCATAAAGACATCAAATGCATGCAGATCAACTCATTAATAGGTTAGTTTGTTTTCTTTATTTGTTTGTTTATTTTCGAAACTCTTGTATGTGGTCTAGTTTTCACTGTCTACATATTCGTCTTCCATAGTATGCTTGATATTTAATCTTACAGATACATAGAGATAAAGAACAAAACAAAAACAAAAGAAATAGTTTATTTTGTTTTCTTTATCAATTTTTATCAAAAGAACCACCTTTTCATAGATTTCCATGAGTTCAGATTAAAACTCACAAATTGTATAACATGCACATAAATTAGAGAAATAGATTTGTTGTGTAAATATTATTTAAAATAGTTATATACATACGTGTACATATATATATATATATATATATATATATATATATATATATATATATATATATATATATATATATATATATTAGTGATTAGTAATTAGTTAGTTATTTCATTCCTTTATTTATTTATTTGTTTCTTTTAGGACTTTTAGATTGGCCAACAGAGCCATTAAACCCGTCAGAATGAGTCATACCAAATGACTTGGGTTAATTAGACAACCCCGACCCGGACTTGTTCTTCCAATTGACGGACGGTCATTTTCTCTCATCAACAAATGGTGCTAGAAGGAGGGCCTGGACACTATTGATATTGATGGCATGTGGAGGTCGCAAGACTCCTCCCCCACACACCCGCTCACTTATAGTAATAAGAAGTCATTCTGATGACAATATTACCTCTCAAACAACAACCACATCAAACAAAAATCCACAGATTACCGTTGAACCAGTAACACAAAACCCCCTGGGGTCCGACATGCAAGAAATTGTTCTTCAATCACTCCTAAGGACACACAGTGCTTTGGCCTATATCAGAAAACTAGGTCAGCCATTGAACCAACCGCTAGACTTTTCTGATATTAGAGAGTAAATTGAAGGCACTGATCTTACCCTAAATCCTACAGATCCAGATTACACCCCCACTCTTGTACCCAGAGGATATAGTATCCTACCATCACCACCGCCTTCATCTCCCTCCTCTTCAAGAGAAGAGTCATCGGACGAAGGCAATTCCTCATCTCAGCCTTCGACACCACCCACAGCTATGGAAAATCCAAACATTCCTGCCATACCTTGGCTAGATCAAGATGTTGTGGCCATACCTGGACCCCAACAATATTTGCCTAAACATATGAAGAAATGGATCCCTAAATTCGATCTAGATTCCAAGCAGATCACTGAGGATCACATTAAAATATTCATGCTGGCCATTAGACCCTGAAGCGTAGAACACGAAGAAGTAGTATGTAGAATTTTTTCGTACACATTTGAAGGCAATGCTTCTACCTGGTACTTTGTCCAACAACCCCACACCATTGTATCTTGGGATAGATTTGAATCTTGTTTCCTTGAGAAATTCGGAGACGACAAATCTCTTGAAGTCTTAGTCATGGAACTCTCCATTTTAAGGATGAACCCCAAGGAAAAAAAAAATACTTTAATCAAAGGTTCCTAACATTAAAGAATCGAATCCCCACTGATTAAATGCATGTTGAAAATCTGGGTAAAAAGGTCTAAGAAAGAAACATTATTGGAAGCCTTCGAGGAGGCAAGCCAAATTGAGAAAGATATTCTAAGCCTAAAAGACAATATCAATAATGAGGCAGAGATTACCTCATCTTCCAAAAAGAAAATAGAAATTCTTCCTAGACCTCCCCAAACCAAAACTCAATCAGACAGTTCATATCTGGAAAGTTTACATAAGGTCGTTCAGAAGTTATCAAATCAGGTTATAGATTTAAGGAGATCAGTAGAAGAAGCTTCTTCAAGCAAAGGGTCTTACAAACCCCCTTTTAGAAAGCCTTTTCCCACAAACCGGCCTAACTCAAATTCTAAAGGCCTAAATCTAGAAAGCCTACAATATGCTATCCAGACAATTTTGGAAGAATATGATAACTTAGTCCCCCCCCGAGATTTCTGAAGATGTGGTTGAACAAGAAATAGTGGAAGAGAACGAATCCTCTCCCAACATCTTTGGGCATTTTTAGGATAGTATCTTTCAAGCCAATTTTGAAACGGTGCATCCTTACAATACTAAAAGCAAAACAGCGAATAAATCCTCTTCTGAAATTGGAACTAATGCACCTCAAAAACAGTCTAAACAAATTGAAGCGAAACAAAATTTAGCAACTCCAAGTTTAGAATATGATTTGATTGAGGATCTCAAAAAATTTAGAGCTAATATTTATGTTTATGAATTGTTGAAATTTCCTTTTCTTCTGCAAAATATGCTTCAGAATATTGCAGAGAACAGCAAAAACAACAATCTGAACAACAATAAATTTGCAGAAAACAACCCTAAACCACCGCAAAATGTCTATGTTAAAACAACATTAGAATCCTCTGATAAAAGAGACCTTGCTGTAAAAAGCGTAACAAATGTAGATAAAATAGTTCCAGGGGCTGCGACTAAAAACTAGCAAACCTCTGTTGTTAATACTCACAGAAATGTCCCACCCTTTTGTTGACTTTTGAAATTTTCAATAGGAATATACATAATTGTATGGTAGATTCTAGTGCATCGTCAAACGTAATGCCTTGGTTTGTCTGCCAAAAAATCAATGTTGAAGTTCAACCTTCCAGTCTAAAAATTATCCAGCTTGATCGGACCAGTGTTAAGGTAATAGGTGAATTAAAAAATGTACTTATCAGATTATCATCTAATCCTAAAGTCCACCAGATTATTGATATTATTGTCATTGATATCCCTGAAGTATATGGATTATTTTTAAGTAGGGATTGGTCTGAACAACTGCATGGTTACTTTGCAACAGATTGGTCTCATTTGTGGCTTCCAGAGAATGGAAAGCCTAATAGAATCAAGATCAATCATGAGCATTACCTCAAGCTTACGGTAACTGATTTAAATGATCCTAATGAACCATTTATTGCTTCCTCCAATTCACCCGAAATGCAAGGGATGAACACCTTTTTTGGTAACTTCGTGGATGAAACTTCTACCATTACTAACCTAGAAAAACAATCTGAACTCATGACATGCACATAGTCAACATTTCTCTCTAAGGTGTCACATATAGATGATGAAAATCATATCTAGTCTCTTTACGTCGATGGATCTAAATATAAATAAGGAGTCAGTGTAGGATGTGTGCTCATTGATCTAGCAGGTAACAAAACTTTGATCGCTTATCGATTAGAATTTGAATGCACAAATAATACAGTTCAATACGAGGCACTCCTGCAAGGTCTTCGAAATGCACTAGATTTAAGAGTTCAAAATTTAATGGTTTTCGATGATTCAGAAATTGTGGTCAGATAGGTAAGAAACTTCATTCATTGCCTATCTCCACACCTGAAAAGTTATCAATCTGAGGTATGGAATCTAATGAACAAATTTTCTGCGTTTAACATTAATTCTATTCGAAGATTGAATAACTCTAAAGATGACTTGTTGGCTAATGTCGCTTCTAAAATTTTTCCCGTACGACTTTGTTGACGAGCGAAATTGACCGTCCGTCAACTCGGAGAGTGGAACCGGTCCGGGGTTGTCTAAATAACCCAAGCTGTTTGGAATGGACCACCCTGACGAGTTTAACGGCTCCGTTGGCCGCTCTAAGGTCTCGTATGGAAACCAAAGAGAAATGATCTGAGCTAAGAAATCTAAAGGGAAACTAGAAACTAATAAAACAAAGACAAAGAACTAAACTAATAAAGGAGACTAGAAACTAATAAAACAAACTAAACTAACTACACTATTCTAACTATAGATTACTAACTACTGATATATACAAGATACTAACTATGATTATAATAACTCAAATCAATTACCTAATTATCAGCTATGATATTCCTTATTCACAAATGTACAATATGGACAAACTACAGATTTGATTAAAACCTGTGAAACTAATGTGATCGCTACTCTGAGACAGCCAAGGGTCTCTTTTTTGATTTTTTGTATTTATGAAACAGAAAGAAAGCTAACTGAAATTAAACAATCTAATATATATTAATGAAATTAAACAATCTAATATAAATCTAACTAAGATTACATCTACATTAAACTACTTAATTGAAACAGTAAATATCTAACTAATTGACCTGGAAACGCTCCAAGTCTGTCCTGTGCAAGATGACTTCTTAAGCTGGTTGGAGG
>ML788011.1:155683-187838 GCA_009831015.1 Picea engelmannii
CAGGTGGAATAAGAAAATAAACCCGTACCTGCCTTCACAAGTAACGAAATGCTTGATAATCATCAAGAGATCATACCAGCGGGGTTTCAACATCTTTGCAGGCAACCCTCTGTCGCATGAGTTCACTGTGCGAGATTGGAACATTAATGTCCATGGGACATCATCTACCTTGCAACTTTTTGACCATTTTTGTCCCTTGACAGGCAAGCTGGTTGCCAGGCTGAGAAATTGTTCAGTAATTTCAAGCTGGACATCTCCAACTTTGGCTCGGCAGCCATCGAACGATAACGCAAATTGCCGAGCCACAGTGAAGTCATAGCCATCAAACTTCCTTATGAAAGCGAGCCACCCATGTTGTTCCAGGTCGCTACATGCACCACTAAATGTCAACAGTGCTTTGCATCCATTGGGCTCGGCCCTTACGAAAGGATCCATGACTTATGTACATGGTAGGGTTAAACTGAATGAAACAATGCACAAAGTAAAAAACGATAGGGTTTGACAGCTTCTATGCTCGAAGAGACCGAAATTAACTGCATGCCTGCGAAGGTGGTGAGATTACCACCGCCACGCATTGTATTAATGACTGAGTACAGTGTTATTAAAATCATAATCATTTATACCATGTGTATCGACCAGCAAATAGGTGTATAATCATATTAACGTGCCAGTCACCCGAAACAGAACCAACACCATACGTTATACTCATGCCAAGTGTATAGTTCAATCCAACACCATATCCAATATCCATCGTGTCAATCAATCGTTTCACACCAAGGTTAAATTTAATCGATGCCAATACATAGTTTGAAACTATGAATCATTCAATGTAATATCAACTTACCAAACAATATACCAAGCATCGATTTAAAATTCAATATGATTAATCCACGCGCCTTCAAACCATTGCTATTTCTTGAATTGACTTTATAAACTTACCAATGTATTCGTTGCACATTCAAATGTTTGCATTCCAAAGTTTTTAGAACATTATGATCCAAAATTTCTCATATAATAACTAAGTGAAAATCCCATAGCAATAAGAATCAAAGCAATAAGACCAAATCCATCATAACTTTTATAAGATCAGAATAAAACCAATAAATTTTCATGCTCAAAGGCTTAGCAATCAAACATATCCAAATGCACGATCAAGGTAAGAGTATGCTCAAGGACATAAGCTAGAGAAAATATTTAGCAATCATGCGATAAACCAATGGTAAAGTGTATTTTGGAGAAATCGATAAAAGACTACTACAGTCCAAACGATGAAAGAGGTATTTTCACACTTACAGTTGTGAAAATAAAATCGAGACCAAATTGCAATTGTCGCAAAAATGAAACAAATGTCTAGAACCACAATGCGACGATGCGTTTTTTAAGAGCAATTAAAAAAATGATTGGCTGCCAACAGACTTTCTCCAAACGCATTTTCAGTTGAGTTGTTTTTCAGACCATCTTTCCCGGACAACATCACTAATTGGAGAGTTTTCGATGACGATCAAAAGATCATTAGTTTCCTACACATGGAAGATACTTTCCAAGGTGTAGTGATCGATGAAGGCACCCATGACGAAGACCTCCGCAATTTTATGGTAATATCAGACCCAAGATCTCCTGAAACAACATCGGATCTGGTAAATTCTATCCCAAAATCCGTGGTAAGATTAGAAAAGTTTTATGATTTGCATGATAAATTTAGAAAATCAGTAAATTGTAAAATGAATAGTTCTTCCTTGACCCATGAAAAGGTAAATCTAGGAACTAAAGATAATCCACAATGAATCAATTTGGGAATGGGATGTTCTAAGCAAGAAAAGTCAGCCTTTATTAAGTTGTTTAAGGAATTTAAGGATGTATTTTCTTGGACATATGATGATCTAAAAACCTTCCATCCTAATATCATACAACACATTATTCCCATGAAACCCCAGACTCGACCTTTTCAACAGAAATTGAGAAAGATGCACCCAAAACTTGAAACAACGATCAAGAAGGAACTAAACAAACTATTGAATGCTAAGATAATCTTTCTGGTAAGACATACGTAGTGGGTCTCTAATCTTGTCCCTATAAGGAAAAAAAGTGGCGAAATTTGACTATGTGTCGATTTTGGAAATTTAAATCGAGCATCTAATAAAGACAACTATCATGTTCCTCCCATGGAATAGATTCTCCAACAGGTATCCGGTTTTGAAAGATTGTCACTGGTAGATGGTTTTTCAGGGTATAACCAAGTCCTAATGTCTCTCCCAGAACAGCTGAAAACCACTTTTCGTACTCCATGGGGTACCTATGCCTATAGAAAGATGCCCTTTGGGCTTATAAATTTTGGTGCCACTTTTCAGAGAGTGATGGATATCGCTTTTCGCGGTCTAATCAATCAATATGTAGTAGTCTATTTAGATGATGTCACTATCTTCTCAAAGAATAAAGGAGATCATTTAGCTCATCTAAGATCTGTTCTACAACGATCTCGTAAATACGACATTTCTCTAAATCCCAAAAAATCTGTCTTTGCAGTGGAACAAGGCAAGCTGCTCGGATTCATAGTATCCAATGAAGGGATGATCATTGACCCTGAGAGGACTCAAGTCATTTCAAAACTTCCCCATCCCTCTTCCAAAAAGTCTATGCAATCTTTTTTAGGGAAAATAAATTTTGTTAGAAGGTTTGTCCTGAGTTTTTTAGAAATGGTGAGGCCATTACAAAAATTAATAAAAAAGGATGTGCAATGCCATTGTGGACCTCTAGAAAGTCAAGCTTTTGACTCAATAAAAAAGGCCATAGTGGAAGCTCCATCCCTAATGATCCCTGACTTTCCATGAGATTTCACTCTCTACACGTTTTCCTCTGATCAGTCTTATGTCGTTGTGCTAACCCAAAAGAATAATAAAAACAATGAAGTTCCTATTTCCTTTATGAGTTCAGCCTTTAAGGGAGCAGAGCTTAATTACCCAGCAGTAGATCAGTAGGCTTACGCTATTTTTAAAGCAGTAAAACATTTTTGATCTTATCTACTGAAATCTAGGACGAAAGTCATTGTTCCTTACCATGATGTTAGGAATTTTTTAGTACAGAAAGAATTGGGTGAGAAACAGGAAAAATTTGTCACATCCTTACAAGAATATGACCTCGAGATCACTCCAGCACAAATTGTTAGAGGCCAAGGTTTATGTAAATTAGTTATTGATTCAGCTATAGAACAGCAGAATCAAACCGATATGTTAATTGAAGATCAACATAATCAAAATCAAATCTGTTGTGTGCAAAATCTTACAAGTCCTTAGTACGATGACATCAATTTTTATCTAATACATGGATCAGCTCCTCGTCACCTTGATCCAAAAATGAGGAGAGTGTTGAGATTAAAATCTGCACCTTTCCAGCTGGTGAATGGTATTTTGTTTTGCCAAAATTTTGATGGAATACTTATGCGTTGTCTGGCAAGAGATGAAGCAGATAAAGTCTCATTAGAATTACATGCAGGGGAAGCTGGTGGGCATTTCGGTGGAGATACCACTGCCCACAAAGTATTAAGGGCAGGGTATTATTGGCCCACCCTTTTCAAAGATGTCCATGTGTTATGCCACAAGTGTGTAATCTGTCAAAAGGCTTCTGGATGAGTACAAAAGTTAGCATTCCCGCTGCAACCTGTCTTAGTGGATTTCCCTTTTCATCAATGGGGCCTTGACATTATAGGCCCAATTAACCCCACCTCCTCACAACAACATAAATACATCATTGCAGCGACATATTATTTCACCATATGGTCCGAGGCTACACCATTAAAAGTCGTAAACACCAATCAGGTAATATCCTTCCTTAATTCAAACATTATCACTCGTTTCGATATTCCTAAATGTCTAGTGTTCGATAGTGCTTTTGCTTTAGAAAAATGAATAAAACTAAAGTTTTCTGCCAGCTATTACCCCCAAGGAAATGGTTTGGTGGAATCGACCAATAAAAACCTGATCAAGATCATCAAGAGGATGGTCTCCGAAAACCACAAAAACTGGCATAACGCACTATTCAATGCAATCTGGGTTGATAGGGTAACTCCAAAAATTGTTGTTGGTAATTCCCCCTTTTTCCTCGTTTATGGTAGGGAAGCAATTCTTCCACCGCACGTTCTCCTTTCATCTCTGCAGTTATCGCAGAAGGTCCAGGAATAAGACTGTCCTCCTTTGGAAAGTTGGATTAATGCTTTGTTGAAGTTAGAAGAGGTAAGGGTTCAAGAAAAACAAAAACTGGATCAACATCAACTTATTGTCAAAAGCTAGTTCGATTCCAATTATGTCGCAGACAGAAATTTTGAGATAGGTGATCTTGTCCTTAAGTGGGACAAACCTCATGAGGGGAAAGGCGAACATACTAAGTTCCAAAACCTATGGTTGGGACCATTCTTAATTGCTAAAAAACTAGGTCCCAGTTCTTTCCACCTGCAGAATTTAGAGGGATAGCCAGACACCTTCCCGATGAATGGCCAAGCTCTCAAAAGGTATTTTACCTGAAAACTCTCTGATACACCTTTTGTACATATTTTTCTATTTTGATTTCTTTGTTTTCCGTTTTCTTTTCTAGTTTGTTTTTATTTTCATTTTTGTTTATTGGCCTTTTTGAGTCAAACATGCCTGTATTACAGTCTAGTTCAGAAGAAGAAAACATAATGCTTCATCTCGAGATAACTGTCAAGGGTTGTCAGAGCATCAATTGTTGTCTTTCTCTAAAAATGTAGGCTAGTTAAAGATGATATTTTGTTTGAGAGTCGATTTCTTGGTTTCAATTTGCACTTGAAAGTATTCATGACTTTCTGAAAAAATCTCTTTACGTTGTCCCTTCTCTTAAGAAAAGCAACTCAACGATGACTCCATGTCCTCAAAAATTAGTTTTATTAATGAACTATTTTCGGATCTTGATGGAGGTTAGCTAGAAAAATTTAAAGGCATGGAAAATATTAAGTTGTGTAAAAAACTGGAATTTTCAGCGTCACCCCGCTCTGTTGAATGTCTTTAAGACTATATCAGAATGTGAATAATTTTTTGGAGAGCTATGGGAAGTGTTTGTAAACTCGTCGAGACACTGAACAGGTCTGCTGGCAGTGGGTAAATGCATGCATGATGACAAGACAACTTCATCAAGGTACTGAACAGACCCGTTGGTAGCGAAGCGATGTCAGGTAAAAGAAAATTCTCAGGTATAAATCTTGTTTTTGTCCATAAGCATCTTTCATTCTGATTTGAAATTTCTTGGATAGGATACAGACGTTAGAGTGGGTTAGTTAACATCCCTGTCGAGGCTATGGACACCTGCTGGCAGTAGTGGCCCTGTCAACAGTATTGGAGTCATTAACTTAAACATCGTGGCTTTCATTTGTGAAGTTTGTCACCAGATTTCGTTCTTTTTAACGAAAGATATATTAAACTGGACTACGTCATGATTATCAAAGATGCTCAAATAACCTTTCAGTTGTTCTTCGATTTGAAATCTTTCAAATTTTTCTAACCTGAACTCGTCAGTATTACAGAGATAACTGCTTCTCCTAGCTTGTCACCATTGTTGGCAGCCCAACATGTTTTTAACTTTCTATATCAAATAATAGTCTATGTAGCTGCCTAATTGGGGTCCTACTTTTTTTTGTTCTTCACAAGCAATTTTCGAAACGACAATTGTAATTTTTTGGTTTTTCCTATTGTCTTTGTTTTCGTGCTTCGTTCATGACTGAAAGCATGAAAATGAAGCATTAAAACTGATGGTTGTATTACCACTCTATTTGACAAGTTTATGAAAGGCAAAATGTCTCTACAGTTTTTATTAATGAAGCCTTGTTCCTTGCTATGAAGATTATTCTCTTTGACTCCTCGAACGTCAAGCATGCTTTTGGATTGTTGTTTGCATCAACAAAGGACCTTTTAAATTTGAGCATTGATTTGGTTTTTGTGTGGTTCTTGGTTATATGTTCCCTCATCACTAGGTTTTGGTTTACAAGTTTCCCTCTCCCAAACTTTACGACCGAACCCACTTTGTTGCACACTCATTTTTATTTTAATGCTCTGATCATGGCCTGTACTGTATGAGAGGTGGAAATATGATTACATTCATCCCATCATTTCAAAGCTTGGTCTTGGGCTTTGCAACACCCCTCACATTCATCTCAAACAATTCCTATCTTTTTCTTATGAGTTTTCTCCTCATACGCCATAAACTGTTGATCATTTTGGGCTTGGAGTATAGATCTGGTCTGCTCTTACAAACCCTCCTTATGCTCTGTGTTGGGTGATTTCATGTCAATTTACCATGGCCCCAGTTGTTAGGGTCAAACCTAGCGGCACTCAGACTTTGCTCCCATGCGATGATGCCAGGGAGGATCTCGAGGGTAACGGTTGGCTCGTTTTCCTTGAAAAATTCTAGGGTTTCAACCTACAGACTGCTCAGGAAGTCACTCTCTCGTTTGATGGATGTAGAGCTAAGGTGGGGGACATTCAACTCGTAGTCACAAAGGACTTTTTAAGCCAAGCAATAGGACTCCCTGCGAGCGGGCATAAGTGGTTCAAGAATGCTAAGGTAGAAGAAGTTCCATGGAGTCTTTTCTTTAAATCTCGGAAGATCAATGGTTGTCACAAAGGTATGCCAGTATCCTTACTGAAAGCCAGATTGCATGGTCTACTTGCAGTATTGAAACAATTTGTCACTTGTGAAGGCCATTTTGGTCTTGTGTTTCTTTATCATCTGCGTCTGCTCATGAATTTCATAGGGTTTCTTTTAAACATGCCTTATTATCTATGGAGGATCCTTTTAAAAAATGGCTAAGAGGTATAAAAAGAAATGTTTGGATTCAAGCCTTTTCCACCACGGTTTAATAAAAATTATGCTTGCACATCAATTGAAGTTGCAAAACAATGATTGGGATTCATTTTTAACCAGAAATGGTTTCATTAACCCCAACGTTGAAGAGGTTGACAATCCTGTGATTGAGGAAACCATAATCTATCCTACAACGCTCCCCTCATCTACCCATGCCTGTGTTACGGCCACCTACAATAAACCTTTACCCAACCCGAAAGTTGTTGAGCAGGCCCATGAGCAAGTTTCACAACCAAATGACTCTGTCAAAAATTCAAATAGACCTACAGGCAAGACGTCTAAAGGAGATGATTTGGGTATTAAAAATAAGAGAGCTGGAAGGTTGATTTTGAGGAAGCTCCGAAACAAGTCAAACCCTCATGTGAGCTCGATCAAGATGATCGAGATCCATGAGATTTTGGATTCCAAAATTGATAGATTTCTTTCCGAAGAAGACCCTCTTTCTTTCCAACCAGACCTCGATCAGTCATACAACTTCGTAGATAATATACCGCCTTGTCTGAAACATAGTGAAGGGTTTCATGGTATTAAGTTGGGTAAAAAATCTATAGTCCATGTTGGGGACATTCCGATGCACAACCATGGGAATTCTCAAGTGCCTGTCGCACAACCACAATGTGAAGCTTGCATATTCTGGATTGACAAGTACTACACCGATATACCTATTTTACATTCATAGATCAAAGATCTTAATGACCAAGTCGACCCATTAAAGAGTGAAATTCACAGCCTCCAGTCTCTCATTTAGAAACAAGGGAAACACATGAAAACTACAGGGAATGTCATTTTAAAAATTGTTGAGACTGCAACAGCAATAATAAATTCTGAGATCATGTGATATGATTTGATTTTACAGTTAGAGGTAAGATTTCCTTTTGTCTTAAAATAGTTCTATATTTTTTTTATTAAATAAATTAGATTATTTTGTTTATTCGATAGATTAGATTTCATTTTTTTAAAATAGACTAGCTACAAAATCAGCAGATTTTGTAGCCAGTCTTTTTCTAATTCAAAATTTTCAAAATTATGGTTAAATATGTATCTAAATTTCTCTATTTTATCTTTTCTTTTCAGGATATCTAGGAGTTCATGGTGGCCAAGTGATCTGAAATATTTTTGGGTCTTGATAGCCATATCTATGATCCATTTTGTATAAACAGCAATGAACTCTCTTTTTTAGCTTTAGAAGATTTAGTATGATCTGGGTAGTTATATCCCCCGTCTATTTTTGTAATCAATATCTGATCTCAGAAGATAAGACAATTACCATTCTGAAGGCTTTAAAAAATCATTATTTTTTGTAATCAAGACATCTTGGCCTCGGGCTGAAGGTGGATAGCTTATACACGAATTTGGATAGAACATATGTTTACATTTCTGCTTTAGCTATCTATAAATATTATTGTTTTCTATGTTTTGTTTATCTTGATAATTCGATGATTGTTGATAGCTTTTGTCTTCACAATTTATTATGTCGTCAAGATAATTTCTTTCATACAGTCCACAATTTTATGCTTCAATTATATGAAAATAGTGATTGATTTCTCAATTCAAATGATAAGGTTTATCTTAATTTTGTTGAATGATTAAAAGCAGGTGTTACAATTAGATTTATCTCATCTATAATTTCCTGCAGTCATAAATATCACAGTTATTATTTGCATCTTGTCGTTCTATCATTAAAATCCAGAAGTCAATATATTGTTTGGCATTTATTTCAAACAGCATAAAAGTTTCACAGCAGATTTATCTCGTGGATAGACTGGATGGACAATTCATGATCATACAGACGTCATATGCATGCAGATCAACTCATGAATAGGTTAGTTTGTTTTCTTTATTTGTTTGTTTATTTTTGAAACTCTTGTATGTGGTCTGGTTTTCACTGTCTACATATTCTTCTTCCATAGTATGTTTGATATTTAATCTTACAGATACATAGAGATAAAAAACAAAACAAAAACAAAAGAAATGGTTTATTTTGTTTTCTTTATCGATTTTGATCAAAAGAACCACCTTTTCATAGATTTCTGTGAGTTCAGATTAAAACTCACAAATTGTATAACATGCACATAAATTAGAGAAACAGATATGTTGTGTAAATATTATTTAAAATAGTTATATACATTTGTGTACATATATATATCAATAATTAGTTAGTTATTTCATTCATTTATTTATGTATTTGTTTCTTTTACGAATTTTAGATTGGCCAACGGATCCATTAAAACCGTCAGAACGAATCATACCAAATGGCTTGGGTTAATTAGACAACCACGGACCATACTTGTTCTTCCAATTGATGAATGGTCATTTTCGCCCATCAACAATAATGTACCATGTCCATGCCAAAGGATCATTTTTCCAAGTTGGCATATAGCTTGTGCTATCGCAGGGTGTGCAGAACCTGTTGAATATGTTGCAAGTGTTCAGCCCAAGTCTTGTTGTAAATGAGAATGTCATCAAGATACACCACTACAAAAGTATTGGTGAATGGTCACAGGATATCGTCCATCATCCTCATGAAAGTAGTTGGAGTGTTTTTCAGACCAAAGGGCATGACCAACCATTCAAAAAGGCCTTCCTTTGACTTGAAGGTGATCTTCCATACATCTGTATGTTCTATCGGGACCTGGTGGTAGCGAGACTTTAGATCAATCATACTGAAGTATTTTTCCCCCATGAGTTGATCAAGGAGGTCGTCGATTCGGGGAATCGGGTACCAGTTTCTGACTACGATTTTATTCAGAGCCTGATAATCAATGCAAAGTCACCAGGTTCCATATTTATTCTGTACCAGCATGATTGGGCTCCAGCAAGGTGATGAGCTAGGACAGATGTGCCCCTTGTGGAGCAATTCTTGGATCTGTCGCTTGATCTTCTCATTCTATAATAGAGAGCGGTGATAGACTGACCCATTGGGTAGTGGTATGCCAGGGGTCAAATCGATGGGGTGCTTGACCTGACAGTGCATAGGTACCCCGGTAGGTGAGGAGAAGATATCTGAGTATTCTTCCATGACCTTATCTACTTGCTTCTGCTGTGTGGAGAGGTTGGTCGCAGAGACTCTGGATGTGGCTATGATTTTTCTCTCATTCTGAGAGTGAATCACAAAGAAGACAAACTTCCCCATCTGAGATATGACCTTCCTGCATTGCTTAACAGAGATCAAGGAAATATCACTAGGTGGGACAGCCTCGGGTATCCTATACAATTTCCCGTTCAAAGTAATAATAACACTACGGGGCCTAGACTCATATACAACATGATGTTTCCATAAATATGGTTGGCCCAAAAGAACATCACAAACTTCGAGAGGAGAAACATCACACAATACCTCATCTTTGAAGGGATTGATTCCATATGACATTTGACACTATTGGCTGACTTAGAGATCGCTTCCTTGGCAGAGCCATCCAATGGTGTAGGGTTGTGGGTGCGACGTTGTCAGCAGAGCTAGCCGCTTGACAACCTCTGCTGAGATGAGGTTCTTTTGGCTACCACTATCAATGATGAAGTGAAGTGGGGTGCATTTTACCCACATCTATGAATGGAAGAGGTTCTCTCCTTCTTCTATCTCATCTGGTTCACCATGTTGGAGCTTGGTGGTAGAAATGGTGGCACTAGGTTCCACTTCAATGATCCATCTTCCCCTTTCTGGTTCTGAATCAGAGTCAGAACTCACATCTGATTTAGAGGCTTTCACTTCGGCCACCAGCATTTGCTTTGAGCGACAGTCAGCAGTGTTATTCCAAGGGCTCTTATGGAAGTCGCACCACTTCCCAATATCTTTCTTTGTCTTTCTGGTGTCCTTCTTTGCTTATGGCTTGGACTGGTTTTCCTGATATTGTCCATCTTTGCTCTGTCCTTTTTTTTGTGGTTTGGGGTTTCCCTTTCCTATCTTTTATTGTGAGGGGTTCCCCAACCCAAATTGTCGCGTCTTTTGTTTGAGCTTCTACTCGATTTTGATGGCATATCGGTAGGCCATGCCCAAGGATGAGATGTCCAAAAATTCCATTTTGGTATGGATGTATCTATGCAAAGAACCACGACACTTGAGCACCAGATTTCTCTCTGAATCTTTTATACCCATCTTGGTGCGCAAGGTATGGAAGGTATTTGTGAAATCTGACACTGCTTGGTCTCTTTCTTTCCATAGTGTGGTCCATTTGGTATAAAAGTCGTCATAACTTTTGACAGGGTAGTATTGTTCCTTAATAACATCCCTAAAGGATTCCCAGGTGGTCGTGACTGTAAATAATGAGGGTTCCTCTGTTTCCTTTTTCTCATAGAAAGTTTCCCACCAATATTTGACATGGGGAACAGCTTTGAGGAGCACAAAATTAATTTTTTCTCTATTCGAAAAGTTATGGATAGAGAAATACCCTTTTAGTAGATTCAACCACTTGTCTACAACATCTACGTCTATCTAACCTTCAAATATAGAAATATAAAAGTTTATTTGTACCCTGAAGGGGGCGGTGCCTTCGCTCAAAGAAGATGCATCGCCTGTTGGTAGTCGCCGAAGGATTTGCGTGAAATTATCCATCATCTCATTCCTCTGTTGCGTGAGGGATTCCTCAATCAATAGTTTGAAAGGATCTCTTGTCCTGTCATATTTCTTTTCTCCTTCCATGAGAGGTCACTTAGGTGTGAAAGAGATTTTGTCCTCAAGAGAAACAAGCTCGAGACCCAAATCTTTGTACTCTGACCTCGTTGGGGACATGCATTAAGACGACAAGGAGCAGGCCGCTCTGATACCACTGATCCATATTTTATGAGCAGAAAGAAATGACTACAAATTATTACCAGAGGCTTAACACAAAATAAAATAGATACAGTAAAACTGGTTTTCTATTCAATAAGGAAATAAGTTGAAACTGTAAAATGCAGCATAAAACAAGCTTGGTGGAATGGTGGCGGCTTATCTCTGAGAAGAGATGTGATGGTTGCGCTCATTCGCAAGAAGATTATTACAATGAGGCTCTCAAGGAATTTTTACAATAAATAGAATTTTCAAAAACCCTAAACATCCAAAAACCTAACCCTAGGAGATGAAGCGCCAAAAGTCATGTGGGCCCCGTTTGGGTAAGTCAGTACATCAACTTCCTGGGGTCATAACTTTTGCATATGATCTCTATTTTAGGCATATGATAGCTCGTTGGAAAGATATATCCAAGGAATACAACAGTTGCACAAAATTTCATGAAAAAATTTGTGACTGCAACATACCCCAAAAAACTTCGTTTTGGGGCCTCAAAACGGCTCCAGAAGTTCAGGACCCGAAAAACTGCTAAAAATAGTAAATTATCAAAATTGCTAGAAATTTGTTTTGAGCCAGCTGGAAAAGGTGGGTGGCCACCGATAGCCACCTGGATAAACATCCCTTTTATATTGAGACATATGCCTTAGACTATGTTGTGGGTGCAGTCATCACTCAACACGACCACCCTGTGGCCTATCATAGTGAGACACTATCATATTTCATCTATAAGTACCTTAATTATGATAAAGAAATGTACTACATTGTGAAAGCCTACCACCAATGGAGGCATTACATTCTCAGGAAGGAGACATTCATCCACATTGATCATAAGTAATTTTAGTTCATGTAGACACAAGGAAAATTGCAGAATGACCGCAATCAGAAGTGGTCCACATATTTGCAAGAGTTCCACCTAAACATCAAGTATAAAACATGAAGTACCAACTGATTCATATATTTCCTCAACTGACCTCCAGTCGCGACACTCACCACATTTCTCTATTATTGTGGCCATGAGACCTTTAGATGGCCCCACCTCTATGAGACAGATCCTTACTTTTCCAACACCTACCAGATGTTGGGCGCAAGCATAGTTGTCACTAATTTCCATCTTCAGGACGGGTTGTTGTGCCATATATGCCATCTATGTGTTCCATCAAGTGAGCGAGTGAAGATGATTTGGGAATGCCAATACAATCGGGTGGTAGGACAGTTTGTCATGGAAAATACAGTGGAATTGTTGCAACAACATTTCTATTGGCTGAAACTTCAACGGGATGTTAGAGGGTATATTCGGTATTGCACTGCCTATGTTATTTCCAAATCAACCACTAAGAAACAAGGCATGTACAATCCTCTACCTACTCCTGGCAAGCCCTGGGAATCCATATCAATGGACTACATGTCAGTCCTTTTGTCCACCAAGTGGGGAAATTACTATGTTTTTGTGGTTGTTGATCGCTTTTCCAAGATGGTGATCATGGCCACTTGCAAGAAGAGAATCACAGTAGAGGCCACTGCCATTATATTCTTTGAATGAGTGTGGGTACACTTCGGAATCCCATAAACCATTATCTGATATCG
This sequence comes from Picea engelmannii, assembly GCA_009831015.1. Taxonomy (NCBI): domain Eukaryota; kingdom Viridiplantae; phylum Streptophyta; class Pinopsida; order Pinales; family Pinaceae; genus Picea; species Picea engelmannii. The sequence continues at coordinate 168,897 of ML788011.1, forward strand.
GGACAGTCAGTTCCTCAACACATTTTGGTCGAGCCTCTAGTCACTATTGGACACCAAGCTCGCCAAGTCCACTACCTTCCACACCTAGACGGATGGCCAAATAAAGGTTGTCAACCGGATGATCATGCACATACTACGCATGTACAATTCCAAGAACCCCTGCACCTAGGATGAGAGTCTTCCCTATGTTCAACACAGCTAGAACAGATCCATACATAGCTCAACCAGCCACAACCCCTTTCATGTGGGGTTGGGATTTCAATCATTGAGTCCCATGGATGTTGCATTTCCCCTTGTGACCACCCAACAAGACTCATTGCATGATCCAACTGGAGTTGACAAAGCCACCTAATTCATTGAGCGGATCTAGCACATCTGCCAACAAGTTAAGGATATTTTACAGAAGTCCAATTCCAAGTACAAGCAGTGCCATGATCAACATCAGGTGCCACACCAATTTCAGGTGGGAGACAAGGTTTGGTTGCACTTGCAGAAAGAACGCCTTAAAGGGCCTCATAGGAAACTTTGTCCACTCTGTTATGGACCCTACACCATCACCAATGTTGTGGGTAACAATTCTTTTGATCTCAACCTTCCCCCCTTCCTTGGCTTGCAACTAGTGTTCAATGTGGACCTCCTTCGACCTTCTTTTCCACCATTATTGGACACCTTAGAGATAGTAGAACAGTTGACGCCAACAGATATCAACCCTAGATATATGGAATAAGCATCCACTGATCATATGTTGGACACACAGGTCAAGGAAAAACATGAGTAGAGGATCCGTCCTTATCGGGTTGTCAAAGCAGGGTGACTCCTGCACCAAGGCAAGTAGCTCACCTGGGGCCAAATCCAGCAAAAATTTCCTCATCTGATGGGGGAAATCAAGACAATGGATTCCATTTATTCCTAATGGGGAAGGATTGATCTAGGAGGATCTCAGTGGCCACCCACATTTTCCAACTAACTCAAAATAGGTTTTTGGAAAATTACTATTTTTAGCAGTTTTTTTGGTTCCTGAACTTCCGGGGCCATTTTGAGGGCCTAAACGATGATTTTTCGCGATTGGGAACCTCATGATAGGTAAAAACTCTCATTGAACCCCCTAAATGAAGCTCCTCTTCAATACCTTTCCAACAAGATATTGTGTGCCCTAAATGGAGATCATATGCAAAAGTTACGACCCTGAGAAGTTGATGTACTAACTTACCCCAATGGCCCAACCCACATGACTTTTGGCGCTTCATATCCTAGGGTTAGGTTTTTGGATGTCTAGGGTTTTTGAATTCATGTTTATTTTAAAAATTCCTTTAGAGCCTCATTGTACTCATCTTCTTTCGAATGAGCATAGCCATCACATCTCTTCTCAGAGATAAGTTTCCACCATTCTAGCAAGCTTGTTTTCAGTCTGCATTTTAATATAGTTTTCAACATATTTCTTATTTAATAGAAGTCAAGTTTGATTGTATCTATGTTATTTTTCACTGTATCTATGTGTTAGTATTATAAATATGTGGTTTCATTTCGTTCCACTCATAAATCCGGATCATTTCATGATCACCAACCCCTTCACCTTCACCAATACAATTCCTGATGGCATTTTGATCAAGTCAATGCCACAAAGCCCTTTACTTCTTGCAGTCATTCCACCCTCCCTGTCAATGTCAACACATGTTTCCAAGAAGGTGGTAGTATCTTGGATCTCATTCCACTATTAATGATAAGTATCGTACGACACAGAAAGAATCATCATTGCTTTTTGATGTCGTTGATACCCATAACATTCAACCCCAACAAAGTTTCATGTTACAATGAGTCTTACTATGCGACCGTTGCAGTTTTTAGTACTCGTCAAAGACATATGAATTCACTAGGAAATCAATGCCTCTGAGTTATCGACATATTACACCATTTTCCATTTCTTGATTCAGAGTCAGTTCATTCCACAGAACCATCATATGTCGTTATTGATGCTCCTGAGGGCAATGAAAACATCTACTTCATCAACAATTTTCAGTTACAGTCATATTATTTTGGTTTCATGACACGAGCATGGGGCATGAACACCTCGTTTGTACAAAGATATAGACTTACATTTCAGTTTTCAAAGAATTTTTTCACTACTTCAAATCCCCTTTTTCTTTGACAAGTCGCTCTCACAGTCCCTCTTAAACAATAGCTACAACTCTCTTATCCTTACAACAATTTCAGCAGAAAGAAACATTGATGTATTTTGGCTATACATATTCTCCTAACCTCACACATCAGGGGGCATCTATTATCACCAAAACATTTCTCACACAAATACAGACAATGGATGAAAAAACATGCAACACAAGTACAACATACTACCAATAATTATAGGATGATGACATTCGGGTTGGTAAGATAATTAAAAAACTATGCAAAATGGTTCTGAAATTCTGTGCACATTCAACAAAGACAATGCGTGCACATCGACACAAGATAACATAGTGTACGACATGCACAGTGCACGCCCCATGTGAATGGAAATCAACAAACTCGCACAGATGTAGAAATGACTTATTGATGATTTTGTTTGAGCCTCAACAACTTATGGGATGAAGAAGATCTCACCCATACCCAAAATCGCCCTAAAATTCCACCTTGGGATCACTGAAATGGATGGAAGGTACCTTCAAAGACCTCCCATTCACACTTGAAACTAGTTGTGAAATATCTTGTCATCCTCCTATAAATAGAGGATCATTGTATACAAAGAAAGAAGAAATATTTAACATTGTTATGTTGCTCGAATTATGTTGGAGAAAGCCATATATCCCTTGAGCCATAGGTTGAGAAAGAGTAGCATTGTGCAATATTTACACCTCTTGTGAAGCTAAGCCTTGCAAATTTTTCATCATTGTAAACTCACCATTGGAGAGTGATAGCTCTAGTTTTTTAGGGATCAAAGATCTCTCTCTTAGGAGGAATAGGGGATTCATAGTCCCATATTTCTTTTGGTGCACTCAATTCAAAGATTCAGTTCTATTGGGTAACCATTCCATGTGTTCAATTTCATGTATCATTTTCTTATAGTTGTTTAGTTTGGCTCTTAATGTTGTTTGTTCTTCACTTGCTTTGTATTTTTCTTTATAATTTGCAGGATCACTAACTTGCTAACCACATTTTTGTTCTTCTTTGTTGGCTTACCAAGGTAGTTAAGGGACTCTCTTTTTCTCACTCTTGTGACAAAAGACCCCAAACACCCTGGGTCAGGCCTTGGTCGCGGGGACCATCCCCTCGGTGGCCAAGCCACGACCCTGTGGGGTCGTGACTTGATCATTGGGGGCCTGGGGTGATGTCAGGCATTACCTTGAGTGTCCCCATAGGCCAAATAATGTTCTTACATGGGAGAGGAATTCCGCCCAATAACCATCATGGGCCAAAACTATAAAATTTTCAATAAAAAGCAATAAAAAGTGTAAATTAAAAAAAATAAACTATACTTAAATTTGCCTCTATTTTTCTATGAAAAATCCTAAGAATTTTGTTAAAATTTATATGAAAAAGGTCTCAATTTTTTTTTAAAGTTGTGATTTTTTTAAGAAATAATTAGAAAACATCTAAAAAAATTCTCAATTTTTTTAAAAAGTTGTGATTTTTTTTTTTTAATTAGAAAACATCTAAAAAATTTAGGGTTTTTATAATTTTCGCATGAAAAAATATTATGTGATTCAAAAATGATCTTATAAATGATTTTTTGGTAAATGGTAAGAATTTAAAAAATAACTAACTTTTGAAATGCTAGATTCTCCTTGAATGTATTCTCGATGTTTCTCCCTTGTAGATTGCTCCAAATTATCTAACGAATGTTGTCCAATATTTCACACAATGTAAAAAGACAAAACAAGAATGTGTATATATAACACAGATGATATAAATTATTGTTAAGTATAACAAATGTGGGATAAATAAAAAAGAAGAAGATTGTCTACATATATACCTAAAATTATATGGATCATCACTAAGTTTAATCAATGTGGGATAAATAAGAAAACATGAAAAATATTGTAATTAACAAGTAAATAACGAAATACAAGAGTTTAAGTTGTTTTTAATTTTGAAGGGAAAAAATTGGGTGGGGGGGGATTTTGGAGGGAAAAATTTGAGGGGGAAAATTTTGGGGAATATTTTGTGGGGGGGATTTTGTAGGGAATATTTTGGGGGAAATGTTTTTGGGGGGGAGGGATTTTGGAGAGAAAATTTCACTATGCAAGTTATAATATTGTCATTAGGAGGGTGAGCATTTGTATCATTCTATGTTCTTAGTGAGAAGTGATGGCTTCGTCATATAAAGAAGATTTTATTTCTAAGGCATCAACAAATTGTTCGCATACCTATTCTTTTGGGACTAGCATATGTGATGGGAATGCTTGTAATGTAAAAGAGGTGTCATATTTTTCAGCCAGTTAGAAGTTTGATCATAGTGAAAAAAAATGTTATTGAGCATGTTCCTCGGGAAATTCCTAAATCAGAGGACTTTGAAGGAACCAATGATAAACAGGAGGAATATAATGGTGACCAATCTATTCAGTAGTTTAATAGTATTGAAAATCATCAAAATGTAGCTTGAAGTGAAGACTATGGTCATAGTTTAAATGATTGGGATGATAATTTTCCTCCAAGTGAGGATTTTCAAGGTATCGATGAAGATTTCCAAGGCACCAATGACTATGATGAATAATTTCCCTCAAGTGGAAATTTTAAAAGTAGTGAAGATGACTATGGAAATGGTGGACACTCTTTCCTGAGTGGGGAATTTAAAGGAAACAATGTTAGTGATGATGATTTTCCTCCAAGTGAGGGTTTTGAAGGTACTGAAGAAGATTTTCCTCCAAGTGAGTATTTCCAACGCACGAATGAGGATCATGAAGAATTTCCCCCAAGTGGGGATTTTAAAAGTAGTGATGATGATTATGGCAATGGTGGACACTCTTTCCCGAGTGGGGAATTTAAAGGAAACAATGTTGGTGATGATGATTTTCCTCCAAGTGAGTATTTTCAAGGCAGTAATGAGGATGATGAAGAATTTCCCTCAAGTGGGGATTTTCAAAGTAGTGAAGATGATTATTCCATTGGTGGACTCTCTTTCCTGAGTGGGGAAATTAAAGGAAACAATGTCGATGATGATGATTTTCCTCCAAGTGAGGATTTTGAAGATACTGATGAATATTTTCAAGGCACTAAGAAGGATGATGAAGAATTTCCCCCAAGTGGGGATTTTGAAAGCAGTGAAGATGATTATGTCAATGGTGGACACAATGTTGATGATGATTTTCCTCCAAATGAGGATTTTCAAGGTACTAATGACGATAGTGAGGACCTTAATGGCATTGATAGTCTTAAGGGTGATGATGATTTTCCTTTAGATGAATATTTTTATGGAATATCCAATGACATTGGTGAGGATGGTAATTAGTTTTCTAGTGAGTTTGATATCTGTCTTACCAACGATATTATCAATGAAGATGATGATGGACTTAGGAATGAATATCATGTTCTCAATCATCTAGCTGCAACAAATCAAGGTGATCGACATTATCTTGTTCAATCTCCTCACAATTTTTTTCTTGATATTCCTTCTGGTGATGAGAACAATCCTTCTAGTTAGGATGATGAAATAGCGAAGACATTGCAAAGAAACATTGCGTCTAGGACCAGGACTAGACCTTTTATATCAATCCAAATCATTCTAGTTATACAAGGTCTAGGAAAGAATTTCTCACTAAATCAATTTCCATAAGTGAATTTGTTATGACCCACGAGGGGAATATATATGGCTAAATGTATATGATATGACCCCAAGGGGGCAATATAGGGGCCTAAATGTACATGTAATGTGTAAACACATATGTAATAGGGTCGGCCTAGTGATAAAGGGGCCTCATGTGCAAGTGTGAATAGCTATATATAAGAGATCATGTATTCATTATTTATATGTGAATTGTGAAGTATGAATGGTATTGGGTTATTTGGAGGGGGTTATCCTATTCTTTAAGGAGTTATTGTGTAAATTATATATATTGGATTTTTGGTCCACGTTGACATTATGTACATGGTGTGTACTTCTGTTATTTTATGATATTTTGAGCATTTGGTTCATAACATTTGGTATTAATTATGATCCAAATGCTCAGAATATCATAAAATAACAGAAGTACACACTATGTATAGAATGTCAATGTGGAGCACAACTCCAATATAGATCAGTTACACAATAAATCCTTAAATAATATGGGAACCCCCTCCAAATCACCCAATACCATTCATACTTCACAATTTACATCTAAATAATGAATACATGATCTCTTATATATAGCTATTCACACTTGAACATGAGGCCCCATTATCACTAGGCTGACCCTATTACATATGCATTTACACATTACATGTACATTTAGGCCCCTATATGCCCCCCCTTGGGGTCATATCATATACATATAGCCATATATATGCCCCTCTTGGGTCATAACATAGTACCCTCCTTCAAAAAGCTTTGTCCTCAAATATTTGCATTTAAAGGCTTCACATGTGATGAAACCAAGTAATATTACTTTCTTATGTTCTTGCTTTCTTCATTCCATTTTTGATGATCTATCCATCCAAAATCAATTATTTTTGGTCTTAATCCTTGGTGTCTAGTTGTTGAATAATCTTCTTTCCTTTGATTCCATGTATTTTTGTTGAAGCCTCTCCAATTTGTAGTTGTTGTTTGTCTCTGATAATAACTTGTTGAAGAGTAGTTTGGTGATCCCTTTTTCCATGAATATTGAAAAGTATTCCATATTCTTCCTTCATAATGTTGATATCATCCTTCTTGTCTTCCTTGAAATGTTTCTTGGTAATGAGGGTGTCGATACAGTTTCACATTTGATGGTCTTCCTTCACTCTACACATGCATTTCATTAATCTTGTTTTCACCAATAATGGAATCCTCGATCATCTTTGCCTGGTATTTGATTAATACAGACTTTGATATAATACCATCATATTTGGCATGTACATCCTCTATATGGAGTTCAACTTCTTCAAGTATCTTTTGTTGACCTTCTTGAATCTTGTCTTCTTTCTCCTTTTGAATATCTAATATGATCCCATCTAACAAATTCTAATGTCCTTCTTCAATTTTGGCTTGCATTTCTGACTTTACCTCATCCGTATTTAAGGATTCCTCAACCTTCTTGCAAATTTCCTCTTGCAGTCTTTTGGTAGATTCTTCATCCAAGATTCTTCTTTCTTATTTATTTGGAAAATTCTTCTTTTCTTCTTTCAATATCTTAATCTCATCCAATAGTTTTTTATTATGGATTCGTAATCTACATATCTCTTCATCTTTCTTTTTCAAATCTTCTCTTGATTCATCTTTTTCCCATTTGTCTTTGCTAGTCTTTTCTTGCTTTAGGTTCTTAACCTCCTTAATGAGTGATTCATTAAGGGATATTATCTTATATACCTCCTCACCCTTCTTCTTAATCTCTTCACTTTCTTATTTTAATTCATCTTGAATTCTATACATTTCCTCCATTTTTGTATCCTTAATCCATTTATATGAGAAGAGTTTTTCAAATTCTTCCCATGTGCAGTGCCATCTAGTATTTTGATCAACACTCATCCACCACTTCCAAGCTTCATCAAAAAAATAATATCTTGCTTCCCTAGGTGTCATATTATGTTCTTTTACCAGCCTCAACCATTCCATAGGATTGATTTCTTCTTTATCTTCATCTTCTGTAAATTTAGGTATTTCCATTGATTCTTGATTGAGGTCTAATCCCAACACTCAAATAAAAACCTCAATATGTTAAGGATACAGATCTCAAATAGTTGTAATACTTGTTCCAATATTCTCTTATATGTTTTATATTTCCGATGTATTTTGAATCAACTCAATCGGACATTCCAATCAAAAGTTATGATCGTTTTAAGTGAACATACCTTTGAAACCCTGATTTGGAGTCTGTCCTCCTGGCCAACCTTACTTATGATGTATATATGAAATTTAGGCCCTTATTAATATCAAATTTTGACATGTAGTAATATGAAATTTATTCTCTTCAATTCCATCGATATGACCAAAATTTGATGTGCCAAGTGGAATTTATGGTAACTTCCCCACACCTTGTTGATTTTTTGCCTTTGCAGGAAAGAGAACTTTTACAGGGTGTCCCGTGCACAATAATTGATATAAAATTATGAAAATTGTACCCAAAATACTATGTCCTAACAATGCAATTGGTATCACTCAATCTGGATTCTCTATGAATAAGTTATGGCGGTTTTACTCGAAACACCTGTTTGAGACCAGTCAATATGACTAGTCAGCTACCCTATCTTGCACAGGGTGTATCTAAAAAGGTAGGATGACCCAAAAGTTGAAATTATTATCACACCTACCTTGATAACTTTTGTGAATATCCTCCAGATTTCAGGGTCTGAAATGTTACAGAAACAATTTTATAGAGAAAATTCCACGATGACTAAATTCGGGATGATTCTAGAACCCTATCGTATGCATGTTGTATCTCCAAAAGTATAAGGCCTCAAGAGCTGAAATTTAAAACCCACATACCTTGATCCGTCTGATAAATATCAACCAAGGGATTCCTTCTGAAACTACGTATAAAACAAGTTATAGCGAAAATACCAAGGTGTCTCATATGTAGCAACGAAACCCCAAGACCTTGATCTCTGATACCAAATGTTATGATCCAAATTCTCAGAATATAATAAAATAATAGAAGTACATACCACAGAATGTCAACATGGAGCACAGCTCCAATATTGATAAGTAACACAATAACTTCTTAAATAATACAGGAACCCCCTCCAAATAACCCAATACCATTCATACTTCACAATTCATGTTTAAATAATGAATGCATTATCTCTTATATATAGCTATTCACACTTGCACATGAGGCCCCTTTATCACTAGGTCGACCCTATTACATATGTATTTACACATTATATGTACATTTAGGCCCCTATATGCCCCCCCTTGGGGTCATATCATATACTTTTAGCCATATATATGCCCTTCTTGGGTCATAACATAATTGATTTCAAGTGAATGTTGTCAAAAGAATTGTTTAAAAAGAACAGACTACATGTATGCCTTGAATAAAAGGAAGACATATTTGTCAATGAATAAGCATATGCAAAATTCATATTTTATGGGGTGCATGATATCCACCAAGACATGATATGATTATCGCATTGGGAATATTTTACTTTGTAGAAAGGAATTAAAAAAAAAAATCACTTAATTGGTAATCTTCGTCTATCAAGAATCCAAACAAGGTTGAAAAAATATCCTTCATTTTATTCAAAGGTACATCATGGACGAGAGAGTGAGCCATTAACAAACACTACATTGTCATGGATGTGTGACTTATTTTCCAAACATGGAGTGTATTTCAGATAAAGACACAATACATATTCCATATAACTTCTCAAGAAGGGAAATCTACAACTTGTACAAGGATATGCTGAAGGTGTTGAAGGAAATGGTAATTTTTTTACATATGCATATTTTACAAGAATATGGAAGAAATAATTCAACAATGTATGTATTCCTAAGAATTCAAGGATGGGGATTTGCAATATATGTGCTACTCTTAAATCAAGAAGAGATAAATCTAAAGGGGTGTAAAGAGGTAAGTATTTACTATTTTTTTTTTTTTAATTGGATAGTTATCAACTATGAAAACATATGATCAATATTTTCATTTTATATCATGTGTAGATTGCATAGTCAAAGCACTTCAAGAACATCGGAATCAACAATCAAGTGAAAGGAAAAAGTTGTACAAACATCAAAAGAAGTGTTATGATGCTCCAAATAAATATTTAGGTATGATAATTGATGGCATGGACCAGAAGAAAACACTTCTACCACATTTTGTCTGTACACCAAAAGATTTACAGGAAGATAATTTCATTCAGTTTCACTTGGTTGGTTGTATGGTTTTGAATGGAAAAATGTGTCCAAGGGTTTACTTCATAGCTCCAAATATTCATAATGATGCAAATCTGTCCATCACCATAATTCGTCATGTGCTCACTCATTGGTCTGGCAATCTTCCTTAAGTTCTCTATCTACAGTTGGACAACACTAGTCATGAAAATAAAAATCAAATTGTGTATGGATATCTAAGCATTCTTGTTGAATTGAGAATCTTTCGAAAGGTTAAATTTGGTTTCTTTCTTGTTGGACACACTCATGATCATATTGATCAAATGTTAAGTCATTTTTTAGTAACATTGAAGAGAAAAAATGTTGGAATCCTACCATCATTGATTGAATGTATTAAGAAAGAATACATTCCTGAGCCTTTTTTCATATATTAGAAGAAATTGTTGACATGAGAAGATTTATTCAGGGGTCACATCGTGAAGAAAAATGTATTGAGCAACTTAATGACATTAGCTTCCAACATAAATTTTGTTTCAAAAAAATTGATGGGAAAACACTTATATGGGGAAAGCAATATTCAACTATTGCAGAATGGGGGCCTTCATCAAGTTTAGAATTTTTTAAGTTCATTCTAGATCATCCAATATTTGCATCAAAATTATTGTTATTATAATTAGTTGTTGAAATCCATAATGCCAAGAGGCATAATAGAGATGTAGATTATTCTGAATGCCTGGAAGAAATACAAAAAGTCCATTAAAGATGCATGTGAGTACTTTGATGTTGTTGATTCGGTTTGGTGGGAGTTTTTTTTCAATGGTCAAAGTGACACAATTTCAAGATCAACAAACGAAGATACATTTTTGAATACTCCATTTCATTGGCCACAAAATATGCCAAATCAATCCAAAGAAAGAAACATTGTTGAACAACAAGAATCAAAGTGTTATTGAGTTTACAGAAGCAGAGGAAAGAGAAATGTATATTGGTTCTCGAAGGTCACGTGCACAATGTGAAGCCATGAAATACCTTTACAGGGGTTCAATACATGATATTAAGGAGGGTAGTATGATTGTGGTCTTAGAAACTGAAGATCCACATGGTTATCCATTATGGATTGAAAATGTAATAAATATTGAGAAAGAAAATGAAGATGTTATTACAATTGAAGTGCATTGATATGCAACATGTGCACACCAATTCAATGGTGTGCACAAGCCAAAGATGGTGGTTGAGAAACATGTCGATAGAAAGAGAAAAAGAAATGGTCAAAATACAACTCATCATTGCACTGACCTCTTAAAATTAGAGGATGTTTACATACTTGTTTATGACTTCAATTTGACAAAGAGAGGAACTCTTCACTCCAAGACAAATATATTATCAAGAGGTTTCTGCCATAGGAAATAACTGCAAGATGGGAGTCTGTTGAACCTAGTCGTAGATCTAAAAGTATTTTGACATCTGAAATGTTGGGCATGCATGTAGACTTAGATGGTGCATTCATCGACAATAGAGAAGAGTATGGATCATCTACATCTTCATCCAATCATTCATCAGAAGATAATGTAGACTTTGATGGTATTTCAAAATCCATGAGTCAATCTGAATAAGTGTATGAAACATTTTATTTATTTATTATCCATATGATGTTTGTATAGTAACTAGAAATGAGCATTGAACTTACATATGATCTTACATGAAGTTATGAATCATTTCTATGTTTTATGAATTATATGTTTTCATTATGGAGAATATAATAAAATTTCTTAGCTCATATGTTTTCAATATGGACAATATAACAATACTTTTAAGAAATAATTTATGTTTCATTCAATGTAACTTGTATTTATTTTTATTTTATTAAAAGTAAAAAAATATCAAAAAGTGATGTTGAATTTTTGAAGTATAGTGTGATATTTTCATGGCATTATGTATTATCTTGTGCTTGGAGTGATAAACTAAAATTTAAAAAGTAAGCATTTAATGGTTGATTTTATGATTTTGTTTACAGTAATGTTGTTTTCTTTTACCACTTTAAAAAAATGTGTCATTTTAATACCCCAATTTTAGAATGGGTGCTACTGGTAGCATTACTTTTCAATTTGATGGTTGATTTTGAGGTTTTGGTTTTAATGGTACCAACTACTAAAAATATGATTTCAAATTATCTATAATTTTAATATTTTAATTTTGACCCCGTTTGAAAAAATGGTGCTACCGATAGCACTACTTTTTGATTTGTGGATTGATTTTCATTTTTTTTATGCAAATATATGGGTTTTTTGGGTCAGAGTTATCATTTTGAGGTCACAGTTCTCATTAAGTCAATAACTTTGTTACTTCAAATCATATTCCATTGGGAGGACCATACATGATAGGTGGGTTGCAAATTACAGTTATAGATAGGCATCTATGGGTAGATCCTCATTTTCGTTGATCAATAGAGGCACCATGCATTTGATTCCATTTCACAATGGTATACAAGTCATATTTTTTCAGAGATCAGTTATTTATAGGTGTAGCGTACAATTATTCTAAGATCCTCGACATCCCACATGGGAATCTCACCTATGAGTTACCATTCTTAACACTAGACTTTCCTATGCAAATGGATGGTTAAAATTTAGTGAGATTTATTTTGGTTGGTGTTTAGTGATCAGAGTCCATTTCAGTGATTAGAGTCCAATTCATAATCATAGGCATTTTACGGGCATGTTCATTAATTTTGTGGAGAGTTGTTATTTTTAATAGTTTTCCTATTTTCTAGGAGCCCGAGTTTGGAGGTCTACATGTTAGATTTGATAAAATATTTGGGAACCTTGTGAGCTCACAATGCTAATGATATTTTTTGGGTGACATGTGAGACATTGCTATTTTTAGCAGTTAGGGTTTTAGGGCTCATATGATGATTTTGAGAATACAGTTGGATTCCTTGCAAAAAATCAAATTCAATGAAACTAATTTCATTGACATGCAAGACACTATTATTTTTAGTAATGCTTATTTTTAGGTGTGTTGTATTTGCCTAGTGGTTCCCTTCACTTTTCATCTTTCCTATTTCTTAGGAGTTTGATTGTTATTTTTAGCATGTATATAATTAGTTGTGCTATTATTAGTAGGTGAGGGAGGTATTATCTTGGTTCTGATGAGTAGTTGAGAAGGTGTGGACTGAGAAAGTGGAATCTCTTAAGGGTGCCACATGGAAACCATTCCATCCTTATTTCCTCACGAAAACGCTAAACACCTATTTAGAAATTAGTTAAAATTATTTTTTCATGAATTTAGTTCTATTTTTAGTGGATAACTCATTATTATTTTTGAAAAGGGAGGGTGCCTAGGTCAATTGATTCGTCTTGAGTAACTTTGGGAAAATTGGAGATTTGGAGATGAGTATTTTGGTCAAGGCCATTGTTGATGCTAAATGACTAGGGAGTTCCCAACAACAAACATCTCAACCTCTTGGTCAACTAAACCAAGAAGAGTCGGGAATGTCACCCTATTTTATAGCCCAAAGTTAAACACCAAAGCCCTAACTAGAAGTCTAAGCATGAATCACTTATTTATACTTTTTGTGACTATTCAATTTTTATAAGTTTTACAATTATATGAATTTTTTATGCTTTTGTTTGTGTGCATGAAAAATAAATTAAAATATAATTATTGAAAAACATAATTGTAAAAATTAATGAATTTTATAAAATATAATTGTAAAAATTAAATAGTTAAAAAAAAGAAATGTAAATAAGTTTTCTATTTTGAAGATATTTTATTTTTATGTATTTTGTATTTATGTTATTTTTGTTTTGTAAATGAAATACAACTTAAACAAAATGTGTATAAAAAATATGGGTTTAAAATTTAAAAGAAACCTTAACTAACTAAACCCTAAATTACAAGAAAACCCATAAACTTAATGAATTGATATTTTATTGCATGATTGTTTTAGAGTTATTAAATTTAAAACTCAATGAATTGATATTTTATTGCATGATTTTTTAGATTTATTAAATTTTATATGTTTTATGTCTTTATAATTTTTACCCTAAATTACAAGAAAACCCATAAACTTAATGAATTGATATTTTATTGCATGATTTTTTTTTTAGAGTTATTCAATTTTCTATGTTTTATGTCTTTATAATAATATTTTTGTTGGAGTTACTTCACACACACCTAAGATTTCTTTTTCCTAAGGTTTTTATTTGTTTATTAGTCATTATCCAGTCTCCTATATTTTAGGAGAGAATATTCCACCTGGAGAATATTCTCTTTCAATTCACACTTCAGTTTGACTAGTTGAGTTGAGTTTAGATGTTGCATTGGGATCATCACCATGCAACATTGGGATCATCACCATGCTAATTCGACCTTACCTTGCTATCATCACCAAACTGGCACATTATCCTTGATTCCTTAAGTTAACTCCTCAATACTTTATGTTCAATCAGTTAACTGAAGACTAGTTGACTAGTTAACTCAACTAAGCGGCAGTTCACTCCCGTAACTGCCTGAGAGACTAGAATAGGTGGCAGTTCACTCCCGTAACTACTGGCATGTGTCCAGATCACTCTAGACCACCACTATGGCGACCTAGTTCACCTGAAGTCGAACTCATTGAGTTATACAGAGTATATCATGTGTAAATTATTCATTATTCATAATGGTTAATGAGAATTCTTTCCATTCTTTCTCTCCTTCCTCTTATTTTCCAATTCTCTCTACAAATGTGTGTAGTATTTTCTATATAGATCTATTGTGTACAGGTTCAACACATTTACATGGTATCAGAGCCAACAGAGTGCTAAGAAAAGCTACACCAAAAAAATTTGGAGGTACCGAAGATTGAAGACAGTGGAAAGATGGAATTCCAAAAAGAATTCATTCTTACACCTTACAACTATTTTTCATGGAAGGAAAAAATAGCCATACATCTCCAATCTAGAGGGTTGTATAGGTTAACCATGAATACAGATACAGAACCGACATCATCCATAGAAAAATCCAAGTACTTAAATCGCATGGATGAGGCACTCGGAACAATTTGTAGTCTTATTTCTCCTGATCTCCTTTTTCATATATCTTCCTGTAAGACTCCCAATGAAGCCTGGACCATATTGGAAGGGCTCTTTGGAAAACAATATGAGATGAGGGGACACATGCTGTAGGTGGATCTGCTCACATTGGATCCAAAAATCTTTGAGAATATCCAAGATTTCTTTAAAAAATTCAAGGATTTACTATCGCAACTCAAAGCTTGCGGGGTTGATAAATCGAAGGAGGAGAAACAAATGGTTCTCACCATTCTCTCCAATCTTGGACCTAAATTCTCTGTATTCGTATCCACATTCCATACTATCATATTCACCTCTGGATCCACCTGGAAGATGCCTTCTCTTGAGGACTTTATCGAATCCCTGACACAAGAGAAAACCAAGCTCATCAACATGGGTGCAATCAAAGGCCCAAGGGCGCATGCACTCACTGTGCATGATGGCAGCCACAAATATCAGAAATATAAAGATAAAGATCAGAGGAAATCTCATGCACATACGAAGAAGGAAGGGTACACAAAACCCTTCACCGATGCCTCCGGATCCAAAGGATAAAAGGGAAGAAAAGGAGAGAAATGCACATGATGTCACAAAGGATTCCATTTGGAATCCGCATGCATGCAAAAAAAAATAGATATGATGTCTCAGATACTTCAAAAAAACAACCTTGGATATCACATCCTAGAGGGTGCAAATAAGAAGATGCGAGAAGATCTGAATTGCAAGAAAGGCAATTCTAGCCATGCCTTGATTGCAAACAACTCCTCTCTCGATGCTTGGATCGTAGATTCAGGGGCATCACATCACATGGCTGCCTCAAAAGTAGTCTATTATTCTTTGGATGCATGCAAAGGTCCTCCTATTCTGATGGGGGACAACTCTTCTGTCGAAGTCACCGGCAAAGGAAGGATTGAACTCACCAACGTAAGCTTCGAGAATGTGTTGCATGTTCCCAAGCTTTCTTTCAACCTTCTCTCTGTGTATCAAATGACGAGTTCTATCACAAGAAAGAGAGTCATATTCACACAAAATTTTGTGGACATATACAACATGCAAACCAACTCCAAGGTTGCTACCAGTGAGGTAAATCATCAGTCTAGATTGTATACATTTTCTGAATTCATTGAACCTGATTATGCTTTACTGCTTACTCATGCTGATAAAAGTAGTAAGATATGGCACAAAAGGTTTGGACATTTGAATTTTATATACATGCAACAGCATAGTAAGCACATATTAGTTGATGGTCTACCAGACATCCATTTCTCCAAGGGAGTATGTGAGGGATGTGTTCTCGGAAAACACCCTCAAGAGAAATTCGACAAAGGAAAGTCTCAGCGAGCTTCCGCACCTTTAGATATGATCCACAATGACCTAATGGGTCCTTTTCTACATCCATCGATCAACAAAGTGAGGTTTTTTCTCATTTTTTTTGATGATTTCTCACATTTTACTTGGATCTACTTTCTCAAGCAAAAATTTGAGGCCTTTCAACACCTCAAAGATTTCAAAGCTTTGGTTGAGACGTAGTCCGGAAAGAAGATCAAAGTCCTTCGAACTGATAACAGGGGAGAGTATGTGAATTATGATATTCATAATCTTTTCCATGAGGCAGGGATTCAGTTGCAACATACAGTTCCCTACACTCCACAGCAAAACAAAATAGCCGAGCGGAAAAATAGATCTCTAAAGGAGATGGCATCTTGCATGTTGCATGCAAAGTCATTACCACAGAGACTATGGTCCGAAGAACTTAACCATGAAACATACTTCGAAAAAAAATATCTTCATAGATCTGTCAAGGATAAGACCCCCTACGATGCTTGGAGCAGCCTCAAACCAGAAGTGGCCCACTTTTTCATTTTTGGTTCACGTGCATGGGCCCGGATTCCCTCTGAAAAGAGGAAGGCACTTGATCCACAGAGCACTAAGTTCATTTTTGTTGGATACCCAGACGGTGTGAAGGGATATTGTCTTATTGATCTTTCCTCATACCGACTCATCATTGATCATAGTGTCCAATTCGAGGAAAGTGTCTCGCATGTACCTCAACAGTCGCATGCAGACACCTTCACTCTTCCACCTGTCCGAGATGATGAGCATGTGCATGCTGACTCTTCTTCAGATGAGAGTTTTGATTCATAGGACTCAGATGATTTAGATTCAGAGTCAGTACAATCAGATGTAGAGTCAGAGCATCCAGATGTAGTTGCAGAGCCAGAGTAGAGGCCCAAGTGGGCACAAACTACTCTTCAAGATACAGGGGATCTCGTTGGTGTCCAGCCGATACTAGGAGGACTCGATTTGATTTCAAGGAGCCTCCTATTACACTCACTACCACTGAACCATTACCTTCTAGGCATATTTTCTTGGTTCAGTCTTTAGGTCCACAGTCTTATGGTGAGGCTGCTGGAAATCCCTTTTGGGAATCCTCCATGCAGGAGGAGTACAACTCCCTCCTTGAGAACCAGACTTGGGATCTGGTTCCCCTTCCTTCTGGGAGGAAACTTGTCAGATGTAGATGGGTCTATAGGACCAAGAGCACAACAGATGGACAAATCAGCAGATACAAAGCCAGGCTTGTCACCAAAGGCTTTCAGCAGGTTCATGGTATTGACTATGATGAGACCTTCGCTCCAATAGAGAAGATGGATTCCATTCGATTGGCATTGCCATTATAGAAACCAAGGGATGGGAAGTCCATCAGATGGGTGTGAAGAATGTATTTCTTCACGGTGATCTCTCTGAGGAGATCTACATGGAGCAGCCCTAAGGATTTATGCAGGACTCATCTTT
The DNA here is from genome assembly GCA_009831015.1 of Picea engelmannii. Classification (NCBI taxonomy): domain Eukaryota; kingdom Viridiplantae; phylum Streptophyta; class Pinopsida; order Pinales; family Pinaceae; genus Picea; species Picea engelmannii. The sequence goes on from ML788011.1 coordinate 186,687, forward strand.
GGTCTTTCGACTGAAGAAGTCACTTTATGGCCTCAAGTAGGCTCCGAGGGCATGGTATTCCAAGATGGACTCCTACCTATTGTCACAGAACTTTGTACGTTGTAAATCATACCCGAATGTATACATGCTCAGGATGACTGATTCACTTCTACTTTTAGTTCTATATGTCGATGATTTGTTGATCACCAATTGCTCGACTTCAGCGATAGCTGAAGTCAAGAGGATTCTTCATGATAGGTTTTTGATGACGGACATGGGTCCGCTACACTTCTTCCTTGGACTTGAGATCAGTCAGGATGCATCAAGCATCAAACTGTCTCAAGCCAAGTATGCACGAGATCTCCTTGAGAGATTTCACATGACAGATGCAAGTCTTCTCCGACTCCTTTCCTATCAGGAGTCAAACTTGAGGATGGCAAGGAAACTCCACTAGTTGACAGCACACTGTACAGACAGCTAGTGGGGAGCTTGTTGTATCTCACACACTCCAGACCAAACCTCTCATATGCAGTTGGTGCAGTTTCCAGGTTCATGCAGAAGCCGCATGAGCTACATTGGAAAGCTGCAAAGTGTATCCTTCGATACGTACAGGGCACCATCACCTTTGGGATTCATTATACAACAGACTCTACATTAGATCTCATTGGGTTTACTGATTCTAATTGGGCCGGCGATAGCATTGATCGCAAGTCAACGTCTGGTTACTCACTCAGTCTTGGTTCTGGGCCTATCTGTTGGTAGAGAAAGAAGCAAGCTGCCATTGCTCTATCTTCAGTTGAGGCAGAGTACAGAGGGGTAGTTAACATAACCATTCAGGATGTGTGGCTACAACATTTTCTCACTGAGTTGGGCATTCAGTTTCATCGGTCGATCGTCATCTGGTGTGACAACTAGAGCACTCTGAAGTTCTGCAGAGATCCAGTTCAGAGGTAGTGGACGAAGCACATTGAGATCCACATGCACTACATCTGGGACTTATTACATGAGGGGATCATCGACGTACAGTTCTGTCCTTCAGCAAAACAGGCGACCGACATTTTCACCAAGACCTTCACTAAGTAGAAATTCCATTCTCTGCAAGGTCATCTTGGAGTGAAGGACACAGTTGCCTAGAAAATGTAGTTCTTATTTTTTACATACATTGTACCTTGA
>ML788011.1:204513-217375 GCA_009831015.1 Picea engelmannii
TTTTTGGCTCACCTTGTCCCTCCAAAGTGACTTTCATTTTATTAATATTTAATTAATTAATTAAATCACTTTAATTAATTAATTAACCTTTTTACCTTTGAAAAGATCCTTATCTCTCCTTGTGGCTTCCCTGGCCATTGAAATTCAATTCTAGCCATCCCATTCTGTAGTGTTTCTCCTCCTGATTCCAATGAGCTATTACACTGAGAGGTTCCTCCAAGTAATGTGCCCCAAATGCCCTCTTCAGTGAGTTTAATTAATTTATAGTTCAAAATAGTCAAAATCATGGAAATCGTCGGAATGGAACGAAACCAAAGCCAACCTGTGTTGAATGGCTCATAATGATGGAATATGATGATAAATGCCAAATGGACCCCACAATGCCTCTCAAATACCCTTGTACTCACTATAACCTCCATCTGGCTACTCTGGTCATCATAAGTCTCTACCCTGTGATGATGTCCCAAAGTGGGGACATTACAGGCACAACAGCAGAAACTTGACATGGACCAAAACTTGATGATGCAATGGATGCTCTGACTTACATCAGGTGACCCAAAGGAGTGAAATAAACTCAAAGGATTGGCTCAGTGCAGAGGTTCAGTGGATTCTAATGCGTGTAAAAGACAACGTGTCATGTTCAAGGGTGGCTCTAAGAATTACTTGGTAATGTTCTCAAGAGACTGGTTGGCTTGCTTCTTTCAAATTTTCCCCCATCCAGATAGACGAGTACCTATTTTTAATTTAGCGAGCTCGAGGAGCATAACACATGCTCGATATAACTCACCTTCGATAAGTTCCTCTTCCTTTGTTTAACGAACTGGAAGAAGTAAGGGTTCAGTCCCATATGGGCCTGTCGATGTTTGTTTTAGCGATTCCAAAGACAAAAAATTCAAAGGTTTTTCATGATTATAGAGTCTAGAAAAACACTTAAAAGAAAACTCTCTCAGTTCCTTTTTCATACAGTTAGTCTCACAAGGCTGAAAAAGAGATAAACTACCACTCGAAATACACCCTTTCGAACCTTTTAATGAGTGTGAAAGGAAGCAAGATCACTTGACGATCTTTTCATGTTTAGAGAGTCTGAAAAGAGTTTAAAGGTGATTCCAAGGGGTTCCTTTTTCGTGTGTCCATACGGGTCCGAAAAAGAGATAAAAGTCTACCCGGTGCGTTCTTATATTCTCGAGATTGAGAACAAACTAAGACTATGCTCGTGGATGTGACAAGGTAAACAACCGATCAAAACTTCTTTGAAACCTATAGTGTCAAAACTGCAATCTAGAGGTTTAGTGAGGCCATTATATTGTTAAAGAAAGCCACAAATAACTATACCTTATAAAAAAATGGAAATTTTTAAATAGTAATACAAGAAAAATCTTCATTTACCATTTCATTTGCATAAGGATTTGTAGCAGTAGAGATTCTCATTTTGGAGGTGGATCTTGTTTTGCTTGATACCAGAGCTACGGTTGACCATTTCTCTCACCGTTTGGACCAGGTAGATCTTCATTTCCTCCTCTTTCAATTACATGGTTCAAAATTTGTTTTCACAACAATATTTAAATAAAAAAATGAAGCCCTAGGTCGTCCAAAAAAGATCAAATCAGCCTCTATTCAAAACGGTGGGAAAAAGACATTTGTTTACAAAAATTATTCTAGAGGGTGATAGCATAGATGCCAATGCCTTGATACTTGAGTAGATATGTCATTTTGTTAAGGAATCCATAAGAAACTCAAAAATATGCCCACGCAACCATTGATGAAAATTATTTTAATTTAAAACGTTTTATTGTTGCGTAGTGATTATTGAGTAATAAAAAGGAGGGTGTGGTCCCTTTTGAACAGTATGGGCAATAGATTTCAAGTTTTTTAATTACTTAAGAAATTGCCGAAAAATTGAATAATAAAATTCTTTGTTTTTTGTTTGTAGGTGATTTCGGCAATGACCATGATTGAGTGGAAGGAACGGGAGCATGAGCTCGATGATTTGGCTGCTTTGCGGAGTCCTCATATGTGGGCCGCGTTGAGAGATTGTGGCCTTCTGAAATTCTTCAAACTACAAAAGATGAAGAAAGAGATCCTTCTGCTTGAGCACATAATCAACTTGTGGGATGTCGCAGAGCAAGAGTTTCAGATTGGGACACAGCTTTTAACTATCGAGTTGGAAGATGTATATTTCTTGACTAGCCTCTCGAAAAGAGGGGCTCCTATAGCTTTTTTCAGACAGAGGGTGCTTCCTGAGCAAGTGGACGTGTACCTGGCACGTCATTGTGTCCCAGGAGCAAGACTGGTGGGGGGTAGAATCCCCATCAAGGATATCAGAGAGTTACCCCTTCGGTCTATTTTGTTTTCCATCACGAGTGTGATAGGAAGCACTAGCGCGCATCTGGCATCGAGATCACAGGTAGCTTATGGCGTACAGTGTTTGGAACCAACACTATTTAACTGGAGCGCAGGGTTTCTTTGGAACGTGAAGGACCAGGTTTCGAGATGTAGGATGGGGCAGAAGCAGTTCGTATATGGTTCTTTCTTGGTCTCATTCTTCTTAGAGCGCATCCCCCAGATGCAGCCTTAGATTTCATTGGTGGTATGACCAGTGGGAGAACCACGGATGGAACGGTGGACTAGTCTATCTCTGAGACTAGTGGCAGAGTCAGAGTATCGTTTCACCAGTGACTTCTTCGCTTGGCTGAGATGACAATATCTTTGGATAGAAGACTTTCCATATGCCGAGGTGGAATTTCACAGGAGGATGGATTTAATTCTACCAGCAGGGGAAAATTGGGATGCGTTGGGTGAGAGACTAAACAAAACCTTATCCAGTGTTTTTTTTTTGTTTTAAGTTTTTAACGTATGTAAAAACATTTGGGTACGTAGAAGATTTTTTAATGGATGTGTTGTTTTCAACATGCAGATAAGGGAGTAGTGCATATGGCCGAGATACCAATACCGAGACGTCGCGGGGGTGCTCAGGTTGTAGTAGATCTGGGGGCACTAGTGATAGGTCTCCCAGAGGTTGAAAGAAACCTTCAAGGCCTTACAATGGGCATTCCTCCTCTATAGAGGAGAGAAGTGCCTTTACATCTACAGAGACACATTGTGGGGGTGCTTGAGAATGTTAATTCTCTATTGAGACGAGTAGTGTGCACAGTGATATGTTATTCTCAACATAATGCAGTGCAGAGAGATTAGAGTCTCTCTGGTGATTGTATATTTTGTATGACTTGTCGGACGATGTTGTATGGGTATAAAGACCCAAAAATTTGCTCTTCCAAATACTTTTTTGATGTAATCAAAACATTTTTAGTCACGCTATGTATATATATACAGTTTCGAGTTTTTACAGTGCCAGAAGATTTGTAAATGATGATGTCTTTAATGTGATGTGTTTTAATTTACATGTGATGTACAATTTGTTTTCCTTCATGAAACCTTATCTATGGGTGAGATACCGATCCATGATGTAATTGGCTAACAAATCTGAAACATTGTTGAGTTCTCTTGGAATATGTTTGTGAGTTCTCTTGGAATATGTTTGTATTCGATGTAATCAAATATTCGTTCAAGATGATGAACTCGTAGATGGAGACATAGAAGGATAGGATTATGAATAGCGTAGATATGAGTAAGTTGGCATACCACGAGTTACGAGTCTAGGTTGACAATCATAAGAGAGATACCTAGGGAGGAGGCTTGGGTCAAAAGTTCGATGACAGCATGATATTCTGCCATGTTATTAGTTGTTGGTCCTAAGAAAATACCTCCTGAACTCACCAACTCATCATATTGGTAAATGACCCATGCTGCCGAAGCAATGTTCTGGGTGTGTCGACTAGCGCCATCCACAAACCTGACAAAGATAGGAAAGGAAGACGTCATTTGTGCATGAAAACACAAGGCACAATTATGAGTAGCAAAGGTAAAGACTCGAGCACGCGAAAGAAACAGACACACCAAACTAAAATACAATAATGTACAAAGTACATATGCTAGGTGATCTAGGCATAGTACTTTTTAAGGTAAAGCCCGTTCCAGGGCTCGCCTAGGGAGATTCCATCATAGTCGACTAACTCGTAGGCACCTCTGTGCAGAACACATTTTGCAATGTAAGGGCCATGCCACAGAGGTTCTAACTTACCTGTCCCTAGTTTGTCATGAGCCTGGTCATAGACGAGGACTAAGTCTCCTTCTGCAAAAGTCCGAGGATGGACAGATTTGTCGTATTGATTTTTTATTCATTTCTGATGTGTCTCGTTAACAAGAGTGGCATCACGACGTGTTTCATCTAGTTTGGTCAGATATAAGAAACATTCTTCTTCGGCAGAAGTATGGGGTAGGAGTTCTACTTTAAGTTTCAGAGATGTAATCTCACACTCGATTGGTAAAACAGCTTCGATGCCATACACTAACTAGAAAGGAGTGAACCCAGTTGCAGTTTTCACGGAAGTACAGTAAGCCCAGAGAGCGGAGAAAAGTTGTAGATGCTAGGATGTCTTATTTTCCCCTACCATGCATTGAATCATGGTTTTGAGGACCTTGTTGATGGCTTCAACTTGTCTGTTGGCCTGAGGATAGTATGGGGATGAGTTTTCATGGCGAAAACCCATCTTGGCATGCAATTCACTCATCATCTAGTTCTTAAAGTGTGAACCGTGATCAGTGACAATAGCACGTGGTACACCAAAATGAGTTATGATGTGGTTAAAAACAAAAAGAGTTGTGGTACAACCATCGTTCAGAAAGGTAGGCATAGCCTCAGCCCATTTTGTAAAGTAGTCGACGACGACGATTATATAACCATGCCCACAGGCTGATGTAGGCTTACATTGCATGAAATCAATACCCCACTTGGCAAAGGGGATGATGGCGATAAAGGGGTGCAAGGTAGTAGGGTGGGTGTGTACCTTGTTATTAAAAACTTGGCAGGGTGGGCATTTTTTTACTGCCTCCATACAATCTTTGAAAATCGAGGGCCAAAAATAGTCGGCACATAGAATCTTCTAGGCTATAGCCATCCTAGAAAGGTGATCGCCACAAGCTGCAAAGTGACAGTCATTCAAAATGTGTTCATCCTCTGCATGAATCAGACATCGTCGAAGGATAGTGTCAATACCACGGCGATACAAGGTGTCATCGATGATAAGATAGTGGTGAGAATGGTGACGAATACGTCGACGCTCTTCACGGGAAGTGTTAGGCTGAAAGCGTTGGGTTTGGAGATAAAGGAGGATGTCTCCATACCAAGGATCAGAGATGTTGATGAGGAAAAGAGTTTCATCAGGGAGAGAATCTCTGAGTTCGATATCTCATTATCATGGGGGAGATCGCAGATAAGCTCCACAAACACCAGGGACTTTTTGGCTTTGGACTTCGCAAATTCAAGATCAAATTCCTGAAGGATGACGATCCATTTAGAGTATTTTCCCTTGAGCACTTGACATGTCAAGACATGGTACATGGTTGTTGAGTCTCCAATCATAGTGGTGGTGCGCAGTAGGATGTAATGGCGAAATATCTGGACAGCGATGACGGCTGCCAGAGCCAGTTTTTCTACATGTGAATATTGGAGTTCAGGTCTAGATAGACTCTTGTTGAGGTAATAAATCACATGTTCCTCACCGTTGGGGTCCTCTTGAACTAACACCATTGCAATAGTGGAAGTGGAGGCGGCTAAGTAAAGGATGTAGTCCTTTGTATACTCTAGAGGGTGCAACAAAGGTGCGTGGGTCAAGGCATGCTTGAGAGCTTCAATTGATCATTGAGCGATGTCATCCCAGATGAAAGGGGTGTTTTTCTGCAACAATCGCATGAATCCTTTGGTTATATTAGCGTAGTTACAAATGAAACGACGAAGGAATTTTGCTTTTCCTTGCAAACTTTGGAGTTGGGTCAAACTAGTAGGTGGGGGTAAGGCTAGAATAGCCTTAATCTTTAAGGGATCCACCCAAATCCCGTCTTTAGAGACAACAAAACCAAGGAGTTGACCGGATTTGACAGCAAAAATACACTTATGTGGGTTCAAGCGGATACGGTAAAACCGACATCGAAGAAAAATAGCCCGTAAGTGATCAACATGATCTGATCGATTGGATGAGTGGGCATGTAAGTCGTCGAGGTAAGGTTCTGCAATATGTTTGATATCGTGGAAAGCTTACAACATGGCCAACTGGAAAGTAGCACCAACATTTTTGAGACCAAAAGGTAACTTTCGATAGGCGAAAGTTCCCCATGGGCAGATAAAGGTTGTCTTATGTTGATCAGCAGGTAAAATTTCAATCTGGTTATACCCGGAGAAACCATCCATGAAAGAGAAAATTACGCTCCCAGCGCAATTATCAATGATTTGGTCGATGAAGGGCGTAGGGTAGTTGTCCTTTGGACAAGCCTTATTGAGATCCCGATAGTCAACACAGACACGAATGGTCCCCTATTTTTTGGAAACCAAAACAAGGTTGGAGACCCATTCTGTCAAAGGGACAGGATAGATAAAGACAGATTTTAAAAGTTTCTCAAATTCTGCCTTTATGGCTGCGATTTTCTTGGGATGAACCGGGTGGAGTTTCAGTCGAACAGGTTTCTCACCTGGGTAAGTCTTGATTTCATGCACGATGATTGAGGGGTCGATTCCTGGCATTTCTTCGTAGCTCCAAGCAAAGACATCTTAGAATTCTTTAAACAGAGCGGTGTAAGATACCACTTCTTCAGGTGTGCAATTAGCACCAAGTTTAATGTTTTCCACAACGCCTTCTTTGATTGAAATATCAATAATGATCATAGTAGAGATATTACCCATATTCCTCTCAAAAAGAGTATCTTGTGTGAGGATGGGATATTGTGGAGAATTCGTAACATCAGGAGGGAAGACAGAGTGTGTGTCTTTGTGAATTTCTTCTAGAGGCGGAAGAAAAGAGGATTGGTGTTGGTTATCATCCCAAGGTACGTCGTCGATACTAAGCATTTCCATTATAGATTCGTCGGAAGGAAAAATATGGGAAATGTAATTGATTGCAGACGATAGGGAATCCAACCATGACGACATCGAGTAGGCATCGAGTGCCAATAGATGGGGGTTTTCCAGGGAGGGAGAGGTAGATTGAATAGCCATGTATGTGGCTTTGGCTGGGCTAAGTGGCATGGTGTCACCTAGCACATCGAATTCCATAGGACTAGGTACAATCCAAGGGTCAAATGATTCCAAAGATTGATAAGCCATAGTCGAAATCATATTGACGGTGGCAATATGATGTGTGGTGGGTGGAAGTGGTGTAGGGAAGGTACCCATAAGGCTAGAATCTTTCAATAAGCCAACACCAATGCTTTCATGCGTAACTTTGTGGTCTCCCAAAAAAGGAATGTTGTTGGTAAGAGGGGCACGAGCGTCGAATGTACAGAAATCTAGTTGGTCGATGGTGACAATTTTTCCTTGATGGGGGAATTGTACACATCGAAACACCGACGAGGTGATGGAAGTCATAGCGTAGAACCAACTTATTCCAAATAGTAGGTTGTAATTGAGGGGGGCATTGACCACCTCGACATCAACAGTAACAGTTTTTCCACCCAACTGAATGGTTAAGGATTGCAAAAGTCCATGAGGATGAAAACATCACCCATCGAAAGTGTGTAACATCGTAGGGGATTTGTTAAGGGAAGGTGATTTCAGGCCTTTCCAACAAGCCAAAGACATGACACAAGTAGAGGCTCCCTCATCCAATATAGTTCGGTGGATTTTTTGATTGTGAACAAAAACATCAATTTGAAAATCTAGTTGGTGGGAGAGTCAAGGTTGATGATCATCCAGATTAAACATGAGGTTATTAGATGACTCAGGATCAAAAGCGTCGATGGCAGCCAAGAGAATTCTACATTGACTAGGACAGTGTTGTAGAACTTCCAAAGCAGACATAGCACACGGTGCTTGAGCCAAATCTTCAACGATGTTGTAGTTTTGGGCAGCCCGTGAACTATGATTAAAAGTAGATTTCTGGATAGTGCTCTTAGGAGGGCATAAGATGGAGTCAAACGAAGGTTTATCGATCTGAAGTGGCCCGGAAGGAGGGCTATCATACGGAGGACTAACGGAAGATGGTAATGGGTCCGGTAAGGAACCATTAGTGGTCTTCGGCTTATCAGGTTTAATCGGTGTGTCATATGTCATAGTGAAAGTGGTTGGATTAATCCTGCTAAACATGTAAATGTGGGCACTTGTCGAGGCCTCATCATGGGATTGGTTGGAACTGCCCCTTGGAGTGGGGGTTTGAGCAACCAAATATTGCTACTGTGGAAAAGGCTGGGTAAGCACAGCGGGTTGTGAATTTCCCTTAAAAATCTTGGCCACTTCATCACAATGTGGACAGTCTTAGGTGTAGTGATCATCGCCACAAATGAGACATGGGAATTTCGGTTTTCGTTGTGGTTGTTTTTCAGCAGCAGGGGTTTGAGGTTGATTTTTTGGTTGTTCATTGTTGTTTTTTTCTTCGATTTGTTTCTTGCTTTCTTCTTGCCTCCAGACTGTTTTGAAGGGGCCGATTGGACTGTATTCACCTCGGAGACCTGAGTTTGAGGGGAGGTAGCAGAGGGTGTGGTCGAATTGGGAGCAGACATCGAAGCAGACCGCTAGGTTGTTCCAGTTGACTGGGAAGTAGATTGGGTTTTGACGGAGCCAATGACTCTATCCGCGTGCGAGGTAGACGATGGTTTGGATGGATCAGTAGTGGCACAGGTAGCATTTGGTATCAATTCATACAGAGTACCATATTTTGAATAAACCAAATCTAAGTACTGAGCTCGAGCAATAGCTTCTTCCTCGGTGACTACACCACCCATAGCAACATCACGAGCGATCTGGGGTAACAGTGATTTGGTGAACCATTCCACTAATAATTGGTCAGGAATGACCGCTTTGATTAACCTTCGTCGTCGTCTCCATTCATGAATATGATCAGAGATATGTACAGAGGTTGTCTAATGAAGGGAGGTCAATAGTTCGGTGCCCGTCTCGTATCGAATGGGTAGTTGGAAGTGTGTGAGGAAGGACATGGCAAGGGAGTTGAAATCGTGAAAAGAAGCACGTGGTAGTTCAATATACCACTTTGTTGAAGAACCCGCAAGCATTCATTGGAAAAGACGCAAACTTATAGAATCGTCCATGAGGGAGTTCGATAAACACCACAAATGGAAATTCATCACATGGTTGTTTGGGTCTTCTCCAGACTTTCCGTCGAATTTTGGAATATCAGAAGGAAGTTTAGCTAGAATAGCTGGCCAAACCGGAGAATGAAAAATAGGATCATTCATTAACTGAGACAAGTCTGGGAGGTCCAGAGTCACTAGGAAAGGTAGTTGTCGGTTAACCTGCAAGTAATACTGGTGTGGCATAGGAACACCAGTAGGACCATACACTGTGTTAGGCAGATAATTGTAACCAGTGGGTCCTCTTGTATAAGGTTGGTGTTGACCAGGGTACACAGGATTTGAGGGGGTTCGAGAAACATGTGCAAGCGGAGGATAATCGGATGGGTTTTGACGATTATAAGTCAGATTTGGCGTTTGTCCATAAGGAGGATATAGATGAGTCCCTTGAGGGGGAAGAGGTTGTTGTGGAGCTTGAGGATTGTGTCCCCCCGAGAACTGTGGGTTTCCTGGAAAAGGGATATTCCATGGATTGGTTGTGGTAGACACATTTTGTCCATACGGTTGATGGTAGGCTCCAGATTGAGGTTTCCCCCCAGCATGAGGGTGCCCTCCAAATGGAAGTTGTCCTCCGGTGGGAGGATTCCCCCCAGCTTGAGGTAGAGTTCCCAAAATTTGGGAACCAGACGTAAATGAATGACTGGTGCTGCTTAACGGGTTAAAGCCACCAAGACTGGTCCCTCCAGGTTGTTGTATAGGTATAGAACTTCTAGGCATAACTTGGTTAGTAGTGACAATGGAATAATTCAGTGCTATGTACCCAAAAGGGAGTGATGATGAAGGTCTAGGTGTTAGTGGTGTGCTAATTGCAGCTTGGCTAACCACCACATTACTGGTGGGAATAGTCGGAACGTGAGGGACCATTGTAGAGTGGGCCATCTGGAGAGAAAAAGTGGACCTTGGGCCAACAGACGATGTGTTCAAATCAACGGACGGTGTAGCTGAAAAAATGGTAGTACCAATAAAATGATGTAAGGGTATGGTGTAGGTAACAGGCATGTCGGCACCTGTTCCTGTTCCATAAATATCCCGCACCATGCGCGATGGGCTTCGAACAATGTCTGCGGTCCAAAAGGGGTCTTCGACTAGAGGGTTTAAATGAGACCCAGTCAAAATGTCAGAAGGATTGACGATGAAAAATTCACCGACTGAATTCAGTTGGAGAACACATCTCTCATATCCCTCAGGAATGCGGAAAGCCTCTGGAAACACTGAAACAATTCGAAAATTCTCTAAAGGGGTGGGAACTTCTTCTTGGAAGGTTATAGTGTCATGAACCTCGCTCTGTTGAGGAGATTCCTCCATAGAATGAGGGGGTAAAGGGGTAGTCTCTTCCATATTTTCTAGAGGAAGTCCTTGTAGCCTACGCGAATGGCATGGAGGGTCAATGTTGGCAAAAAAGAGTCGGTGAAAAAAATCTATGGCCAACTATCAAAAAGAAGCAGCATACGCTAATAGAATCTAGGAATCACAACCAAGCAAACAAAACCTTCTCTCGATGACTGTGCTAGTTGGTGATGAAATCCAATGTCGCGTGATCAAGTCAAGAAGGGGTAGGGATATGGTGGAACAGTTACAATGGCGACCTGCTTAACGGACTTTCACCTTGGTGCAAGCTTCCACGCAGTAATTGTGGATTTACCCTCCAAGGAGCCCGAGTGAGTTTGACCAATGTCTGTTCCAGGTACAGTGAGACTTCCCTTCACTGTCACCTTGTGTAACACCCTAAATATTATGGACACTAAGGTTACCAATTCACAGTCAGCCCCTGGGCGGGTACAGTCGACAATCCAGTCCGAATGTACGGGTAGGGTATCTAGCCCGAAATCAACTTGAAAGGCTTCCACTCAACATTGTGGGTATACCTTTAAGAGATCCCCATAATACAATCTGACTACTACAATCAGTCAAACCACGGAGGGATAATCTTCCTATCTTTCCCGAGTGCGACCTCATGCGTAACCCCTGTGTGAGAGGGGGATCCCAAGCAGACTTATACAACAATTGGATTTGACTCTCCCTAGCTCAGGATGCTAATGTTTGTTTTGGAAACTTTGGATATTTATGCTGACAACCTAATCCAAAGTGCTAATCCTAGTCTACTGTTGGTGGAGGATCCTAGAAAAAAAAATGTTCTAGATAGTTTTTAATTAGCGTTCATTTTATAGTTGTTCTTTACTCAAAAGGGGTGCATGAAAGTGAAACGGATGGAATGATGACTCAATCCCCAAAAAATGCATCAAAGATGATAAGCAGTCATTTCTTTTCGATGAATGTCTATTTAAGGGAGAGAGAGAGAGTTATTTTCACTAACAAGCACTAATAAGGAATGTCCTCAAACAAACAAAAAATTCAATCAAATCCAATGTGGTGCTAAAACTTTTTGGAAATGTCTTCTAATATGCAAATCAATCATGGAGATTTATCTTTATTTTTTTTGTGCGAATAATGATTAATTCAAAATGACACTTCTCCTGCCAATTATCCTTTTGGATCAAGGAAACTTAGACAAGCATAAGCAGGTTTCGTACAAACAATACACCCTCTTGTTGTGATCGAAAACAAGAAGCAAAAAAGAAAACAAAGAAAATCAAGAATTTCACACAAAAGAGAGATGTTGAAGAACAATTACCTCAACAAAAACCAAATGAAGAGATTTGTAGACTTCTGATGTCCTTCACCAGAGTTTCTTTTTTCTCAGTCAGATAGGAGAGAAAACAATAGATTGATTTTAAACTCCCAACAGAAAAAAACTCAAAAAATAATGAAGAAGGCCACAAAATCTAAACAACAAGGTATTTGTTCCTTAGAAGGAAGGATGTCAAAGTTCAATGGGAAGAAGCAATGACTCACAGAGAGGCTTAGCAAGTGAAACACAGAGGCTGGACCCTAGAAAAAGAAATTCTGGAAAGGTTTTCTTCCAAAAAAGGGAAAGCGCTCTGGTGTAAAGGGCACCAAGTGTTATAGCACTCTGTCTAACACATCCAGGGAGTGTTGGCACTTTGTTAACATATCCATAGGGGCGCGAGGCTTAAAAAGCTCATGAAAATGTCCAAAAATCCAAAATTTCAGCAGAATTTTGGCAATCAAGTTGAGTGTGATGGGGTAAGGAGTTAATCAGCACATGAAATCAAGCAAAAAGGGGTGAACAAGGTCTGAAAACAATCAGAAAGTAAGACAAGGTCTATGAGGAAAAATCAAAACCAAAATTTTCGATTCGATTCTCCAGAGCAAAGTCGCCAATTTCTGTTGAAGGAAAATCTCCCTGCGAACAGGTAGATCTCCTCTTGAGAGCTAGACTCTTAACTCTTAAGACAGAAGATGCTTATCATGGAAACTAACTTCCTTTTAGATCTATATAAACTGATGTATAAGGAGGAAGGAGAAAATAAGTACCTTTTACCGACGTTTGACCCTGCATGCTGCGAGTTGAGCTCTGATCTTTCGCTCTTCGATAATCCCTGTGGACAAACAATGGTACAACCACTTCCTAATCTACTGATATTAGCTTGAAATAGACCTATCTATTTGCACTCTTCTCGTCACTGTGTGAGCAAAAAGTGAGTGCTTACATGCCCAGTTGGGCTCTGCTAGGCATGACAGTTGTATGGTAAAAGGTTAGAAAGAAAACAATAAAGCTATTAACAAGAACTAAACAAAAACTAAATGA